>PVKE010007060.1:0-52017 GCA_004027555.1 Craseonycteris thonglongyai | reverse complement strand
TTTATCTTCAGTGCATATTTATTTCTATTTTACTTTTGACAGATAGAGAGAGAGACAGAGACAGAGACAGCTAGAGAACCGAACTGTGGGAACTCCCCAGTTCAGCATGTGGGTCCTGCCTGGGCCGGAGCCGGGATTCGATCCTCGGTCCTCGTGGCCTCAAAGCGAGCGCTCAACCCGCTGAGCCGTCCCGGCTTTCTCCCTGATTACATTTTTAATGAATAGGATTTACTATCTACTTTTCTGTTAATTATATACCTGTAAGATCAAATATACCTGTATTCACCTATACATATATTTTTCTTTTAATACCTATTCCAAAAGAATCTGAATTACTATACATCATTATCCGTTTATGTACTTACTTTCTTTGGAGGAACCCTGCGCTTTTTTATAGCATAAAGGGGAGATTCAACTTCACTGTTTTTCTGATCCTAGATAAATTAGATAAAATAAAGTAAAAGATTAAAAAGGAAGACAGTACAAGAAATAAAAAGCCTATATGATCTCACTATTGTGATTACTAAATTACTCACCTCAGGGGATTCCAAAACATTTCCTTTTGTTTTTTTACTCTTTCTTCGGAAAATCTCATCTTCACTTTCACTGCTTGTTAACTGTTTATCTATAATTTATTTCAAAATAATAAATCTAGTCAATAGGTTTAAGTTTATCCAACCACAACTATCTATCTATAGATAGTTACAATAAGAATTGTTTCTGTCAATCTCAACATTTATTCACTGTCAAAAAGATAGTTTTTCAGAAGTTAGCCAAAAAATCAGCATGGAAAGACAAAAACTAACAATACCAGTGAGGAAATTAAGATATGACAAATTTTGCTAATAAATACATATTTGACAGGGTTAAATATATATTTTTTAAAGATTTATTTTATTGTTTTTGACAGAGACACATAGAGAAAGAGAGACAGAGAGAAGGGGGAGGGCCCATAGCAGTTTCATAGTTGTATGTCATCAGCTTTCAACATGGTTTCATTCCACACAGGTGGGCGGGGGCCACGCAGGGTGGGAATTGGGCTGGGGGCATCCTGAATGGGAGACACACCCCAGTTCAGCATGTGGGTCTGCACAGGCCAGGGTCGGGATTTGATTTTTGTTCCCGGGGGCTGCAAAGCAAGTGCTTAACCTGCTAAGCCATCCTGGCTTCCCCAACTAGGGTTCAATATTACAAATTAACTGAAAAGAGGCCAGAAGAATATAAAATGTCAATTGTTCCAGAATTCATCTCTAAAATCTACTATAGTCTTTCTGTCCTTTATGTCCTATCCTCTTTCTAGATGGAGGAGAGTTAAAGAATGATAATGCAGGCTTCAAAACAATATACAGATTATTTTTATGTACGTATATACAAAGTCTGTCTAGAAAGTATTCAACCATGTAATATGAAAAATAGAGGCATTTATGGGTAGATTTTTTTCTGGACAGCCCTTGTATATATGTATATACCTTATACATGTGTGTTTGTACACAAGCATGAAATAAAAGTTGGTAATATATTCACCAAAAAGTTAACTAGAACACATTGGAGGGTGCAAAGAATGCTAAAAACAAAACTCTCCTGTATGAAGTCAAATGATTAAAATTTTCATGTATTTAAAGTTCTATTTCTGCATTTTCATAAAATTTTGATTGAAGATACTTCTTTATGTCTTTATAAAACCTTCTGTAAGAGCTTTGTGGTTGTTTTAAAGTATGTCCAGGAGAAGCCGGAATGGCTCAGTGAGTTAAGTGCTCACTTTGCAGCCCCGGGGACTGAGGATCGAATTCCGACCCTGGCCCGTGCAGATCCATATCCTGAACTGGGGTGTGCTTCCCATGAGGGAGGCCCCCAGTTCGGTTCTTGTCCCCCAGTTCAGGTCCTGGCTCAAGGAAATGTGTCTCTCACACAGGAGGCCTGTGGCCTAGTTCCCACCCTGCACGGCCCCTGCCCACCTGTGTAGAACAAAACCATGTTGAAAACTGATGGCGTACAACTATGGAGACTGCTCTGGACCCTCCACCACCTCTCTGTTTCTCTCTGTCTCTGTTAAAAACAATAAAATAAGGGGAAGCTGGGATGGCTCAGTGGGTTAAGCACTCGCTTTGCAGCCCCAAGGACGGCGGATCGAATCCCGGCCCCAGCCCGTGGACCCACATGCTGAACTGGGGTGTGCCTTCCATGAGGGAGGCCCCCAGCCCAGTTCCTGCCCTGCACGACCCCCTGCCCACCCATGAAAGCATGTTGAAAACTGATGATGTACAACTATGGAGACTGCTCTGGGCCCTCCCCCCAACCCCGTCTCTGTCTCTGTCAAAAACAATAAAATAAATGTTCATAAATTCTTTAATAACCTCCTTTCAAGACATGAATTAGAATTCCTCTCCCCTTAAGTGTGGGGCAAACTTAATCACTTGCTGCTAAGAAAAGAATATAATGGAAGTGAAGGTGTGTTATTTCAGAGTCTAGGTTATAAAAGTCATTGCAGCCTCATCCTTGCTCTCTCTGGTATCACTTACTCTGGAGGAATCTAGGTGCTATATTGTAAGAATATAAGAAGCAACCCCATGGAGAGCCCATGTGGCAGAAACCAAGGCCTCATATCAATAGTAATGTGATCCTGCAAGCTTACTCAAGCCTTTAGATAACTCTATCCCTGGCCAAAGCCTTGACTGCAACTTCATGAAATATCCTAAGCCAAAATTACTAAGCCCCTCTCGAATTCCTGGTCCACAGAAACCCTGAAATATAATACATATTTGTTATTCAAAGCCATTATTTTGGTGGGTAATTTGTTAATGCAGCAATGAGATAAAATAGTGCAGATTTTGGTATCAGAAATAGGGAATTATAATACTCCAAACTTAACCTGTGGAAGGAGCTTTAGAACTAGATTGGGGGCAGAAGCTGAAAACATTTTTTAAGAGTTTCAGTGAAAGCTTGGATACTCAAAGGAATATGTTTTAGAAACAATTTCTAGAAGAATTAATAGCCATTAAGGAGGCTATCTATAGATACAGTTTAAAGAAAAAATTGGAGGAGAATCCTTTATGTAGTGGCAGAAAGTTTAACAACACTGTAGTAACACGAAAGGAGAAAATATACCTAATGGATGAGGTGATCTAGCTAAGGAGATTTCTAGACAAAATGTTTAAGGTATCACCTGTGTTTCTTGCTGTTACTGTAAAGCAAGAGAAAACAAATAAACTAAAGAAAAGTCTATTAAATGTGGAACAGTCGAGTCTTGATGGCTTTGAAACTTCCCAGCTTCTCCAGCTAGCAATGTTAAATTAAGAAATCTTCTAGGCAAAGATCTAGAGTACTGCCAGGAAAATATTGTCCAGATGAAGCTGAGGGTGTAATTGTACATGCTTTTAAATCCTAAGAAAGATCAAAGATGGTACCTCAAAGTACCATTCAGTCAGATAAAAGAACCTCTATATACTCATGTTTTAAGGATGTTTCTTACAGATCCTCTCAAATAGACCTTCCAAGAAGATTAAAGAAACTATCTCTAGACATCTCAGCAGAAGCCCAAGTTAGAAGAGTTACCTTTGAAAGATTTATGGGCATGGCTAGTGTCTAACAAAATAAACCCCCATTAAATTCACAAGATTTATGAGAATTATATGGGAAGAAACACAGCCAGCTACAACTAAAAGGGACAGAGAGAGGACAAAAAGAAGAGCCTTTTGGATTCTCAAATTTTTACTAAAGGAAGCAGGCTGAGAAAACTCCACAGGTACTGTTAAGAAAAAGGATCAAGCATCCTGAGGGTAAAGCCAAGAACCATGGAGAATTATTCCCAGGCTTTGAGTCCCTAATCAGAGGACTTCTGGTCTCAGTTCTACTAAGTTTAGAATTGCTGAAGACCAGCGTTTTCTGTGCCTCCCATTCACACCAACCCCATTCTGAATCAGCCATCTTGAAAGCAGACTCTCTGTGCCCAGTCAAGTTTGAAGATGACCACAATCCCAGGTGAAATCTTGTTACAACCTCATGAAAAGTCCTTATCTAGAACCACCCAGTTAAGCAACTCTTGAATTCCTAAAGTACAGAAACTGAGAGATAAATGCATGTTATTTTAATCCATTAAGTTTCGGGGAATAATTTGTTACACAGCAATAAATAACTAGAATGAATTCACAGTAAACTTCTCACATTCTGTGCCAATAAAACATCTACCCAGATGAATAAACTTGAATAAATCCTTTTTGCAGATAAGCACTGTATAATCCAACCAGTTTTTCTTTTTAAATTACCATCTAAGGAAGCTAGAGTTAAATGCTGGGTTCAACTATAGTAACTACCTAACTCCAGGAGGCTTTCCTTTTAACTGCTTTAGTGGTGTTTTAATGAACTCTTTTTGTATACATATAATATGGCAAATGATTTTAAATCCTCTATTTCAATTAGGAGGAATAAAAAATACTAAGTAAACATTCTAATTAATAATTCCCTACTATATATTTATTCATAATTATATTGCCCATGGTTAGTAGTTAAGTACAACACTAGAAAAACATTTAAATGCAAATCTCAAACAGACAAAAAAAAATGATTTCATCCAATAATAGACTTAATATAAAGATATTAAAGCAAATATTGAAGGCTCACAGGCAACATACACTTAGTAAAAATACATATGTCAGAGTATATCCAAAACTACGAGAGTTGTCCAAAAAACAATCCAGCCATAAATGCCTCTATTTTTCATATTACCTGGCTGGATACTTTCCGGACAGTCCTTGTATATAGAAGTGAATATTTGAAAATTAAACATGAAACTTCCAAAACTTACTTTAAACAAGATTTTATCTTAAATAAAACATTCATAAATCATGCCCTTATTGCTACTGAGAACAGCATAAGAAAAAGACTTACAGAGAAACTCTCATTTTATCCTACAACTACTTTTTTTATACAGCTATTAGGAGTAAAATCTATAAATGGCCTGCTATAATAATCTATATATAAACCAGAGTTGAGTTCTATAACAGGATTTAAAAGACACTTAAATCATTTAAATATCAAACATCGATCATATTTTCTAGCTTTTCTGTAAATGAGATCATAGAAATGTAGCAATTCTTCTGCATCTTCTGTGGTTTCAATCCTCCAAACACAGTCTTACTCTTCAACTGTTTTGTTATATAAACCCTCTACTTTATACCACCTCTGTCCCAAATCTTACATTTCCCTTCTTACCCTTTGTTTTTATCATTTTATAATATCTAAATCCTCTTTATTAAATTTTCAACACATCCCACTCATAAATATTCCTGAGGAGTCAAAATGAAAATGTACAGTAAAAAAACCCCAAAAAACAACAAATCAAAAAACAAACAAACCTATATTTCCAATGTAATTCAGTTCAAAATTCTGACATGTTCTGAACCTCCTAAACATTCACTATCCTATTACTATTCTTTTAGTAGTTGTTTACACATTTTACTGGTATCTTTTTTTTTTTTAAAGATTTATTTTTTTATTGTTTTTGACAGAGACAGAGAGAAGGGGGAGGGCCCAGAGCAGTCTCCATATTGCATGTCAATTTTTGACATGGTTTCATTCCACACAGGTGGGCGGGGGCTGCATAGAGAGGGAACTGGGCTGGAAGCCTCCAGCATGGGAGGAACGCCCCCTTGAGCCAAGGGTTGAACTGGCGGGGGGGGGGGGGGGGGGGGGGGGGGGGGGGGGGGGGGGGGGGGAGCAAGAACTAAATTGGGGGCCTCCTGCATGGGAAACACACCAGTTCAGCACATGGGTCCATACAGGCCAGGCTGGGATTCGATCCTCAGTCCCCAGGGTTGCAAAGGGAGTGCTTAACCCGCTGAGCCATCCCGGCTTCCCCTACTGGTATCTTTTTTTAAGGTTTATTTTATTGTTTTAAGAGAAGGTGAGAGTGAGAGAGAGAAAGGGAGAGGGCCCAGAGCAGTCTCCATAGTTGTACATTAGTTGTGACATGGTTCCATTCCACACAGTGGATGTGGGAGCACGCAGGGCAGAAACCAAAATAGGGGTCTCCTGCATAGGAGGCAAGAATCTTTGCCATCAGCCATCCCAGCAGTTACCAGTTGTGCCATTCAGCATATGGGCTTGCAAGGGCCAGGGTGAGAAATCGAACCCTGAACCTTGAGATTAAGAGGCAAGTGCTCAATCGCTGAGCTATCCCAGCTTCCCCAAGTTTAGATTGTTTTTGTCTAACTTTTTCACACAGACTTTTCAGCACTTCCAAAGAATCAATAGGGTTGGTACAAATTCATAATGAATACTATTTCTGATATAAAAAAAGGTTAGCAACATCACTTTGACTCTTTTTTAGTTTTCTCTCTTTTTTTTAATTTTTGACTCTTTTTTAAAAAAGATTTGTTTGAGAGAAGGTGAGAAAGAAAGAGAAGGTATGTGGGCACAGAATGGTCTCCATCATTGTATATCATTAGTTGTGACATAGTTTTTCATTCCACACAGGTGGATGTAGGGCCACAATGGGCGGAAACTGAACTGGTGGGTTCCTTAGGAGGTGAGAAAAGTTGTGCCATGCTGGCAGTTACCAGCTGCACCATATTTCAGCATATGAACTTGCAGGGGCCAGGGCCAGGACTTGATCCCTAGACCTCGTGGTTGCAATGCAAGCTTAACCTGCTGAGCTATCCCAGCATCCCTTACTGGTATCTTTTTAAATGTATGTCACACAATTGTTTGTTTTACAATCAAGGGCTATGGCCAAATCTTACACTTCTATTCATAGTATATTTTTCCCATGGCATGCATGCCATAAATAAATGTGTAGGTAAAATAAATCTTATATCAGTAAGCATCCACCTAAGAAATACCGTATATAATACATTGTCTAATTCAATACACCACATACTGAGAAATCACATTTTAAAAAATTACAGAAGTCTATCTAGAGTAATTATTCTAGAAAGATGTGTTTTGTAAAGATAAAGCCTTACCTTCAGCAGAATGACAGGACTGACGTAGACAGATTTGCTCCCTGCTTTTAGCCTTTTCTGTAGAAAGTCTTGAATCATCAAAAGTCGAATTCAATGTTTCTCTGAAACTTAGTAGACTTACTTTTCCTTTGTTAGAATCTGGCGTCCTAGGCATTTCCTTTCTCTTTTTAGAAAATAAGTTCAATGTGTTTGATTCAGAAAGTGGTGTACTCATAACTTTTTCTCTTACTGGCATAGAAAACTGAGAATAACCAGGAGACATAAATTGTTTTTTTGCTGTACTCAGTGCAAAACATGCAGAAGTTGGACTACGCTTATCTTCATTTGATAAGATAGTAGTGGTTCTACTTGTTGAACTATCAGCATGATCTCTTGGTATTACTGCTTGATTTGAAACACAATTTGCATCACTTATCTCTTCAATGTCTAAATATCTTCCAGATACATCATCTAAAAATTTATTCTTATTTGTATCTGATGCATGTTCTAATATTTCATCATCAGAATCTGGACTGCAAAATCCTAAATCAAAGGTAACAGAAAAAAGATCCTTCGAGCACTGAAAAACATCATCATTCTTTAGTTTTTCCTCACGCACAGCTGTCAAATTTTTATGAGATTTCCAATGATTAGTATCACAGATAATTTGGTTTTGGGGTTCAGAATTATCTAACAAAAGTTCATCAGAAATTGAGAACTGAGTCATTTCACCTATACCAGTTTTGTCTGACACATGTAAAGACTTGCATTTACTGTTGGAGGGAGAAAGGCGTACATCGTTAAACTCTGTATTAATATCTTCGAATAGTGGTAAACTCTCATTCTGAACAGTGAGTAATACTGGGAGGCCACTGTTACCAACACAATTGTTTTCTTCAACAAAATGCTTAGGAGCAGCTATGCCTATCTGAGTATGATTGATGGATACTAAATTTCCATGTTTAATATCTCTATGTACTTTATCATCATAGTTACAAAAGTTTGGCTCATCAGATATCTTATCATTTCTTGCATTATGAAGGCAACTTTTTTCAGAAGGATGATTAATAAACTTATGTGAATTCAATTCTAAATTTTGTTGACAAATTTTAGATGAATGTGACATTAAACAGGTAGTTTTATTTTCTCTGCAGGGTAGGTAAAGCAAATTTTCAAGTGCAGAACCCTTAGCAATTTCATATTCCAAATCTGAGAGTCCACTGAGAGGTGGAGGAGAATGAGATAAAAATCTCTCTACATTAGTGATTACCTCTTTTGTTAATGAATAACAATTATAAAATTGGTCATCTGTTTTAGCTATACAAAGCTCTTCCTCAAATGAAAGAAATAAGCTAGATAAAACAGATTTCTCATCACTGAAACTGTTATAACCAGAATCTAAAAAACTTCCAGCAAGTGAACTAGTAGATTTATTTGTAAACTGACATTCTGTTAATAATCCACATGGCTGGTTAACATTTTCATTGACAGCACATGCAGCAGCAACTTCATCTGTATCTGATGATGCCCTTTTCTCATTTAGATCTACCTGAAATGTATTTTCTACAGTGGAAATGCCATCAGTATCTAAAGAATCCATAACAATATCATTATTTTCCTTTTTAGGCTTATCTTTTTTCAGTTCTTTAGGAGCATTTTTCTTCAGAGACACAATTTCTTTAGTAGGTTTGATATGAGTTAGTTTAAATATTTCAGAACATTCATCAGACTCTGTCATTGAGAATGAAGTGCCTTGATTTATATTCTTTGTAAATAAAGATTTCTTGTTACTACTAAAGGTGCCATTGGCTAGAAAACTGTATTTGCTCCTGGGAACACTAAATCTTGAGCTGACATCTTCCATTTGTAAATAAGATTTAATTTCCAATTCATAGCTGCATTCTCCCTATAAAGAAGGAAAATAAAAAAGTCACAGGAAAATAAAACCAAACAAAAAAGCCAATTCTAAGAGATGTGTTTTACTCTACATTAAAATATTTCTAAATGATATTACATTATTCCAATGATTTATTCACCATAAAAATTATTCTCATAAATCCAACAAATTATAAATGATACTATTGTGAAATTATCATAAATTTTTTAACCAGTTAATATTTTTGTATCCCCAATACCTAATACATGGAAGACCCATGATAAATATTTGTAGAAAGAACAAATTTAATGAATACATAAAATAAAATTATAAACATTAAGTTTTCTCACTTCTAACATTTAATGTAACAATTATTCAATATTTAAGAAATTTCTATATATATATGAAAAGCACAAATACATACATTAAATTATTTCATGGAAGTAAACTAAGAACAGCTTTTTAAAACAACTGAAATAAGGATGTAGGCTAGAATATACTGTTTTTAACAAATTTACCAACCAAGAACTCTTATAATAAATTTCTAAGCCTTAAAAAAAGAAAAAAAGATTTATTTATTTATTTATTTTGACAGAGACAGAGAGCAGGGGGAGGGCTTAGAGCAGTCTCCATAGTTGTATGTCATCAGTTTTAGATGGTCCACACAGGTGTGCCGGGCCGCATAAGGCAGAAACTGGGCTGGGGGCCTCCCACATGGGAGGCACACTGCATGGAGCCAGGGGTTGAAGTGGGGGGGGAGAGGGTTGGGGGTGGGCAAGAACCAAACAGGGGGCCTCCAGCATGGGAAGCACACCCCAGTTCAGCATATGGGTCCATACAGGCCGGGGTAGGGATTCGAGATTCGATCTTTGGTCCCTGGGGCTGCAAAGCAAGTGCTTGAACTGCTGAGCCATCCTGATTTCCCCAAATTTCTAAATCTTTCTTATCACTAAATCTTAAACTACCTTTTCCACAACTCCTAGCTCATCCTTCCCTCTTTCCCATGAACACTACTTTAGTCAGGATCTTTCTATTATTCAGGGACTTAAGCAGTTAACTTTCTACTTTCTGAATAATAAATATTAACACGAAAATGTCTCTCTCCCTGCTAGTATCTATGCTCCCCATAGATAAGAGTGTTTTATCTGGCTTCTTTACTGATGTAGCCATAGGACATGGAACAGAGAACAGCATATAGAGGACTCCAAATATATATGTGCTAATTAGATGGCACAGGTTTTGCTGGGATTCACAACTAATTCCTTTATCTACATGTATTCATGATTAACAACTAGTAATAAAAATAGTAGCTACATGGGGAAGCTGGGATGGCTCAGTGGGTTAAGCACTCCCTTTGCAGCCCCAAGGACTGAGGATTGAGTCCCATCCCTGGCCCGTGTGGACCCATATGTTGAATTGAGGTGTGCTTCCATGCGGGAGGTCACCAGTTCAGTTCTCGCTCCATCCCCACCCCGGCACCCCCCGGTATGGCCCCTGGGTCCCTGGCTCAAAGGGGCGTGCCTCCCATGTTGGAGACCCCCAGCCCAGTTCCCGCCCTGCACAGCCCCCATCCACCTGTGTGGAATGAAACTATGTAGAGAACTGATGATGTACAACTATGGAGACTGCTCTGGGCCCTACCCTTTCTCTCTGTCTCTGTCAAAATCAGTAAAATAAATCTTTAAAATAAAATAGTAGCTACATTCTACTGAGTACTTACTATGTGCTAGTTACTATTCTAAGTGCTTTATACATATTAAGTCATTTAATCCTCACAACAACCCTATGAGGCAGGTATTATCATTATCCCCATTTTACAGATGAAACTAAGGCACAAAGAGGTTAAGTAATTTACAGATGCACAATTAGTAAGAAGTAGTGTTGGGATTCTAATAAACATTTTGGATTTCACTCTCATAATAGGTTCATCATTCTGACTCTATCAAGGAAGAATAATTAAAAACTGATCAACGAATCAAAAATTCTCTACCATACCACCAGGACATAAGAGAAATTCCAAATGACCTATGTTAAGGAGACTACTTCAATAAATCCCATCTGACAAGAATTCTAAATTAGCTTTACAAACAGTTTATATAAATCATTAAGTACATTAAAATTTAGCTCCAATCTATCAATATTTACAGATAATATACTTCCAATTAAGTCTCCTTCTAAGGCAGAGAATGAATCCTTATTAAGACCATAAGGAGCTATACAGAAAAACAAAATAGCTAGCTGTAATTACTTATAATAAATACTTGTTTCTTACAATAATGACTTCAAATTAAGAATAAAGATTAAGTATTCTAGTTTCACCATTATACCAGCAACAGAAAATTACAATAAAACCCAACCTCTTCATGTCTCATTCCTTCTATCATCTGCATAATGCTTATAAAATGGTGACATCGATCTGAATGGTCAACTTGATATGTAGGAAAAGGATGATCCTGCCATAGTCTCCACTCAGAGAGAGAGAGTTGATGAATTCCAGTGGTTGATTCTTGAGTCTTGATTAACAATTTTAAAAAATCATAAGAAGAGATAAAAGCACACATACTCAGATTTCACAAACTGATTAAAAAAAACACACATACTTAATACACAGGTAATCAGCCTAACATAATTAATTTGAATTCATTTAGGTACTTTCAACTACATTCTCAGAAAAGAAGAAAATAATTTTATAAAGTACAAAATTGCCCTTTACATATATTTTTACAATAAATGTTATATGAGTTACTACGTGACTATATTTCTTTTTATATAGTTCTAGAGCAAATATTTAAAACTGTATGGTTTCAAAACTACTAATTTGTGAGATTTATATCCTATAATCTAATAATGAGGCATTCATAATCTCTCAGTGATACTAGTCCCAATTGTTCATGCCTGTTGCCTCGAATCACTTTCCCTGATAGTGAATAAAATACAAATTCTGAATAGCCATATATTTCAAGTACTATAAACCTTCTAAAAGAAATCTTTCCTGATTTGTTTTTCCAGTTCTTTAGGCACCTAAGTCACCTTTAACAAAATCTCTTGACTTTCATTAAGTTCATCAATAATTTGTTCACAAAACAAAACAAACAATAACATCCAAGTTAAAGTTTTACTATAATTTCAAAACAAAAAATAAAGCCAATTTATACAAAGATGCTCATGACAACATAATTTTATGTTAGTAATATATTTAAAGGAGTTTCAAACACAACAGGGAAATAGTCAAACTATGGTACATTGCAAAGTAACATATCATGTAAATTATGCCTATATAAAGAAGTTCACATGGTAGAAAGTAATGAAGAAAAAGCAGAATTTATGTAAATATATTATAGTCATGTAAAATTATATATATAATAAAGAAGGTAAGAAAATTAGAAGTTTTACAAAGTTAGAGTTTAATATTCTTTTTTAAACTGTTCCCACTCTTAATTTTTAAAGTAACTTGACACTCTGATCATGAACATTCTCTTTACTCCCAAAATTACTGCATTATCACTATAAAGAACATCTAAAAACATGTTCAACTTACTGGTCTGTTTTCCTCATTTTGTAAAGATAGAAACTGAACTCGAGGCAATGTTATTTCCTTAATTTCATCACTGTCTCTTAATCTATAAAGTCTGTTCCATAATTTAAATTCTTCTTCTGATAAGAACCAATCTTTCTTTGAATTGCTTTGTCTCATTCCTATAAGTAGAACAGTAATTTAAAAAAAGTTAAAAAGTCTACCAGGCAAATACAAAACACATATGAACTCTGTTTACCCATCTCTGCTAAACCACTGAATCTATTCCTTAAAGCTATTATTCTTTTTTTTTTAATATTATTATATTTTATTGTTAAATTTAATGGGGTGACATTGGTCGGTAACAATTAGATAAGTTTCCTGATGTACAACTCCACATCTCATCACCCATGCATCGCATTATGTGCCCAGCTCCCAGAATCAGGTCCCCCTCCAACACCATATATCTGGTGCCCACTCCCCCCTCCCCCCACAAATCTCCCTCCCCCGTCCTCTCCAGGTAAACACCAAACCATTGAGTGTGTCCATAATGCTGGTGCCCTCTCCCATCTCCCCTCCCTCGCTCCCTCCCCCCTCCTCCCCTTCCCTCAGGCAATCACCAAGATATTGAGTGTGTCCATAGGTTACAAAGCTAGTATTCTTCATGTGATCACTCTGGTTATCACTTCCTGCTCCTGCATATCTCCTAAACTTCTCTCACCTCTTTGAAAGTACTAGTGCACCCTTCTATCAAGGAGCTAACTTTGGGTAATGACTTCATTAGCAGGCAGAGCCAGGTAGCAAGGCTCTCAGTCTTGGCCCTTTTTGGAGTCTATTCATTTTGTTGTCTAAGACCTGGCACAAAAACAGTTAGATAACATACAAATAAAAATTAGTACCATGATTCTATCATAACATTATTGGAAGGCTATCTGAATCTTAGGGGAGAGAGGAGGGGGAACCCCAAGACTAAAAAGAGTTTTTACACATAATGTGATGCATGGGTGATGTGATATGGACTTGTACATCTGGAAACTATCTGCTACCAATCAATGTCACCCCAATAAATTTAACAATTAAAAAAAAAGAGTTTTTAGCTTAAGTATTAAATGGAGGGAGGGGCTCTGAAGAGGGACAGAAAATACCCACTGCTTTAAAAAAATGACAATACAGGGAAGTTGGGATGGCTCAGAGGGTTAAGCACTCACCTTGCAGCCCTGGGGTCCAAGGATCAAGTCCCAGCCCCAGTCCATGTGGACCCATAAGCTGAACTGTGGTGTGCTTCCCATGTGGGAGGCTCCAAGTTTGGTTCTCACCAGGGTGAGCTTCCCATGTGGGAGGCCCCTGGTTTGGCCCCAAGCTCTCGGGGCGTGCCTCCCATGTGGGAGCCCCCGCCCCAACCTCCAGCCTGGTTCCCACCCTGCACAACCACCCCCCCCCAACCTCTGTGGCACGAAACCATGTTGAAAACTGATGATGTACAACTATGGAAACTGCTCTGGGCCCTCCCCCTTCTCTCTCTCTATCTCTGTCTCTCTGTCAAAAACAATAAAATACTTTTTTTAAATGACATAATAATATACATTAAAAAAAATATAAACTAACTCTTTTTGACTTTCATAATCTCTATAAAGGAAAATAATCGACAAGCTGGAAAGAATAAGCATCACAAAGCACTAAATCTGGTCCAATTCACATGAGGGCAGAAAAAAAAATCAGAAAGACTACTGAATTAGGACACAGGAAACTTGTGTATTATCTATTTCCTAATACTATAAGAAACTCATTAAAATAACAGTTTAAACTAAGTGATCTCTCAGGTCCCTTTTAGATCTAACAATCTGAGGCTCTAAGACTTTGAAATAGGAAGGTATTTCACTCTCCTACTCACTTTAAATACATTGAGGCCTCTAAGTCAAAATGAATTATATCTTAATATACATACTAATATATATATAGTAATTATATAATAGTATATAGAAAATTACATTTATGAGTATACACACACTCTTGGCAAGATGAATTACAGACACTTGAAAAACCAGGAGAAAAGGAAAAAAGTACAGAACAACAAAGAAGAACTAATATCTCAAATTTTTAAAAAGAACAGGTTGTAGAATTTTTCTAAAGAAATTTGCCATCCATTCCTAATAACATTTTAGATACAATAATTAAACATATTTTTCACTAGCATTTATAAAAATATAGTGGTTACTATGAATAAATTATGCTAACCTAATCAAGTTTTGTTGCTATTGGTTTAATAAATTCAAGAATTCAAAATACTACCTTTCATTTTAACCAATTTGACAAAGTTATGTAAAATGAGAGGTATAATCTTATAAATGAATTTATATTGCTTAATGGACATATCCAAAAAGCACTGATTAATGGCTCTGAGAGTTAAGAGAAGGAATATTAATACATTTCAGTGAGTTTAAAGCAGATGACATGGAGGAAAAGAACCTTGAAACAACATGGTATGAAAAACTGTGGAACAAACTTGAGAGGTACTGTCTTGAAATATGTAAACTGCTACATAGGCAAACCAAGGATCCTAACTATTTTTTGTATCTAGAAGACAAAACTAAATCAATTAGAAAAAGGTACAAAGAAAGATTTTTCACCATAAGGAAGAACCTTTTTCTATATAAGGCTGTTTAACAATGGAATGAACCCTCATAAAGGAATACAATTTCCTTTAACAGAGATAATCAAGTTGAGGTTGGCTATGCATTTAACAAGAATGCAAAAGAAAGCATTTCTACCTTGACAGGTAATTGGACAAGGTGACTCTCAAGGTTCCTCCCACATCTTAAAATACAATTACATGACTTTATGATTCTTTAAAAGTTCTCCTTAAAGATTAAGTAAAACTCAAAAGAAAAACTTTTTAGTTTCTCGTTTTCATAGTGCTAGTATTTCAAGACATTTTATTGATACCACCATCTCTGCAGTTCTTAAGCTAGCAATACAGTGATACCTTGGAATCTGAACACCCCAAAACTCGAACTTGGAATAAGAATGAAAAATAATCAAGCCAATCTTGGCTCGGAATCCGAACGCTGCTTTGGAATTCGAACACCAACATGTTCGCGTGGGATGTATTGACTGTATCCGAATGTCCACTCATCTTGGAACTCAAATGTTTTGGAACTCGAACAGGGTTCTGGGACTGATTAAGTTCAAATTGCAAGACATCACTGTACTCTCATTGCTAACTATGCTTCCTGGCAGTAAAGTATTCGCTTCTCGCTGACTCAGTATCACCAATAACTTGGTATAGCTTTGTCAATACTTGTTTCTTTTAAAATAAAGGGGGAAAAAACAAGAATTTTCTCCTTTGTGTTTTGAGAAAGAAACTATTCACTCTCCCTTTTTTACAGCAACTCCATAGATACTTAATATTTGTAAATCCTTTCTTTAACCCTTGGGTATGTAATGCAAATCTTTGTAAAGGCTAAGCAAACCTCTCTAGCTAGCTTTTCAACCAGAGATGTTTTTCTTAAAGGGACTAGGAGTTGTCTCTTTGAAATGTAAACATCAAGGATAAAGGCAACTAGTTAACACAAATTGCTACCTCAATAACCAGGTGAATTTGGGATGAACTATCAAAGAATGTATATATAGCAAATGATGCTTTCCACTTATATGAGGACAAGATGCTGTTAACCTGGCGAATATAAATATAAGGGATTATGAGTGTTTGTGGTAACAAATAGGGTAGAATTTCTTCCTGTCTTTGTATAAATCTTAGTGGATTGCCCCCAATGTACACATTGTAATCTGGTTTAATGCTTAGTCAATAATAAAATTGTTTTCTTTCTTTTCTCCACTTTGCAAAGAGGACTGATAGGATATATAGTAGACTCACAGTTAATTGGCACCCACAGGGATTGGTAGATGTACCCAGATAAGTGTACCCAGTACTCTCAAGCAACCAGCAAAACTCTCAAGCAACAAGCAAAATAGTAAAGATTTCTCATGCCCGTTGCTTGAGAGGGCAGGTTGCGCGAGTTCTGGTTAACTGAGAGTCTACTGTATCTTAATTTTCCCAATACTGAGTTTCTATCACTGTGTACTGCCAGTCTCTTTCCCTTTACCACATGTCCTTATCTTTCCAAAGACAATACCTATAACATCTTAGAATGTACACTGAGTTTCTCAAAGAAGAAATATATCAACATATGACTTATTAAGAGAAAAAAAAAATGCATGTTTAAATGCAAAAATTTTTACTTACCATTCCTATAGGAAAAGATAGATGACTTTTGCTGCAAATTCTGAGCAGGCTTCTCTGCTTTATAGACACCAGATCTGATGAACATTTTATGTAATTCTGGATTGATCCCATCAGGAACCATTCGTGGACTTCCTTGGTAAAAATGAAGGACCTGCCTGTTACCAGAAATAGCTTTATAAATACTTCTTTTGTTGGACTGACTTTGATTATAAGTCTGCAAAACAAATGTCAAAATATATTATTTCTGTAATATCACTTAGCCATAACAAGCAATTATTATATTACTTTGAGTTTATTCTAAACAGTAAATTAAACTGTGATCCCCTTAAATACGCAGAGGATAGAATACTTGTATCTGTTGTCTTGAAATTGAAGCCTGTCCATTTAACTCTTATTGAAAATCATTTCAAAATCCATGTTTATAAAAGCCTACCTTTGTAACTACAGTGCATAAAAAAATCTCTTTTATTTAATACCTTGCTGTTTTTGAATAAGGCTGATATTAATGTATGAATGCAATTTGATTTTTGTTAATATTATTCTTTTATTTCAGCTTCTTACTTCATCTCTCTACACTTCAGGTTAATAGATTAAGAAAAGCATTACCTCCTTGGTAAAAGGATTGCTGACAAGATTAAATAAGATAATGCATCCAAGGCACTAAAGAGTACTGTCCAGCACAGAGTTAACCTCTTGACATACAAAGACATCTTGGATATGTCATGTGTTTCTTAGGCCTTTGTACACATGGATGTCTTTGAGATGCATACAGATTTAATTAGCTGTGAGTACAGTTATAAGGCAAATGTTATCAAGAAATAATTATATGTATTCACAGTTAAAGTATAAACTGTAGAATTAATCCCTTTAAGATGTCTTTTGAATATATATGAAAGTGACACTGAAAGCCAAAGAGGGTAGGGTAGTTGAGTGAAAACAGCAAGGTTGGTATTTAACAAATTCCTATGGCTGAGAATTCAACAGAAGATTTAAATTCAAGTGAAGGTAGCCCTATCCATCGTAATGTTCCTAAACATGCAGGACCTATATTTATATCAAGCAGTGATGATTGTGATTCAGGAGATAAAGAATGGAATTGGGAAGTAAAAGAAAACATTTCAAATATAAAATTATTTACCCAAATTGCTGGTATAATGCTTTAATTTTGCAAAGACTATTAGCAAATCTTATGTCTCCTTGTATTTTGAAACAAGTTTTAAGGGATGATTTTTTCTGAAATGATAACTATAGAAACAAACACATACACAAGTTAAAAGATAAAGGACCAGAACTCCAAAAAAGATGGAGTGGTTTCCAGTAACAAGTGATGATATGAAAGCGTACCTTTTGTTATGTATCATAATGTTGCAAGGACAAAAATCTAAAATAGATACGTACTGGTCAAAAAGAATAGTATTGAGACACCAATATTTTCAAAAACTATACCTCACAAACATTTCATGGCTATATCACATTTTCTCCACTATGTGGTTAATGCAACTGTACATAAAGAAGGCAGAATATGAGAAGTGCAAGGTACCATCAACTATTTGAATAATAAGTGTGAACAATTATACACTATTGATGAAGATGTCTCACTAGATGAGTAACTGATGAAATTTAAAGGATGGCTAGGGTATTGCAATTTATAGCTGCCAAACGTGCCAGATTTGGAATCAAAGTTTACAAGTTATATGAATCCAATAGTGGACATTGCACCCACAAATGTAAAGTTGAAAAATAAATAGTATTTTTGCTCACACAAAATTTCACTTAATTCATAAGTCAAGGGGTTAAATGTGGACCATTATGGACTATTTCACAGATAAGAAACAAACACCTGAATACAGTGGTTATGTGATTCACCTAAGGTAATACTAGGTGTCTCTAAATTAATACCAAAGTACAAAAATGTGTTTTTAATATGAATAAAAACTAGATAATTAAATCTAGTTAAAAATTATCATTACAAAAAAAAGAATAGTCAGAATCTAATATAAAGGGAAAAAATATCAACCAATTACCTACAGATTGTTTGGACTTTGAATACTAACAGATCAAATTTGTCTTTAGGCTATTATTTCTCAAAACACAACCAAATCACGTTTCTAAAAGTCTACTTACACGTTCTTCTCGTCCTTCAGCAAGGATAACAACAATCCTGCCTTGACGTTTGCGGCCAGTTCTACCCATTCGTTGTATGAGACGAATTGGGCTCTTCTGAGCATCAAAACATATTATAAGATCAACTTCTCCTATATCCAAACCTTCTTCACCAACACAAGTTGAAACCAATGTATTGTAACCACCACTACGAAACTGTTTCACTACCTGAAATAAAAATTATTTAATAATGGTTATAATTCCAAAAGAGTTTCCTAACAATTTACACACAAATGAGAAACCTCAGATTTCTCTGGGGCATAGAGGGCATGTAAATGTCCCAGAGCAACTACCGCTATTTATCATACCATAGACTTAAGTGAGAATGTTTTAGTCTAGAATTTATGGATGAAAAAGGGGCACTGTAAGAAATCTAACAGAAAGCAACCTTCCAGAGTGATCTGATCATAAATTCCTAACTGGGCTGGTCATGGTGGGTAGTAACTCCTTTAGTGACAGGCTGATCTTTTCTTAAGCAGCCCTGTCCATTGCTTCTGTGCATCTAGGTCAGTGGTTCCCAACCTTTTGTCCACTTGTGTCCTTCCTTTTAACTTTTTTCTATAAATTGTACCCCTTGTTTTCAAAACAGCTGTGTTTAAATACTGACTCTTTTGTTCAGTACCTATCTTAATGTAAAATAATGGAAATGAGGTAATAAGTTAGGAAAGAAAGAAAAATTACTACACGAAAAGTACAAACCACAGATTTAATTTTACAATATTTGTAACAGTTAAATATTGATAATAATAATCAAGTATTTAACAAACCTTTAATTTATTATTAATAATATTTGTTATCTGAAAAGCTATAATTGTCATGCAGATGACTAGTCAACTGAAACATGGTTAATGAGATTGTTGAGCTTGCTTTGATGCACTTAGTGTCTTGAAATCAGGCTCAAAAGGTGTAAGATGGGGAAGCTGGGATGGCTCAGTGGGTTGGCCGCTCACTTTGCAGCTCTGGGGACTGAGGATCGAATCCCGGCCCTGGCCAGTGCAGACCCATATGCTGAACTGGGGAGTTCCCCCAGTTCAGTTCTCTCTCTGTCTCTGTATCTCTTTCTCTCTCTGTCAAAAACAATAAAAATAAATAAACAAACATTAAAAAAAATAGTTAAAAAAAAAAAATAGTCTTAAATCCCAACTTTCATTAAGCTTGTTGCAGTATTTATATTTTATGAAAGTGTAAGAAAAAAACTCTAACATGTTTAAAAATCATTGGCAATAATAACTGAAACGATGTTAAACATCAAATAAAAAACTACTTGAAAAGAATCACAATTAAAGACAATGTACTTACTTTTACTCTATCAATAACTAAACTGATCAAACAGTTTTGCTATGGATATATTTATATGTTTGGGGAAGTTCTAGAAACATTGCAATTGGATTGTTCTAAAACTGTGCATAATGATTCATAGAAGAGCAGTTTGGGGAAGGGTTCATAGCCACACCCTCACCGATTATCATTCACTAATTTGATCTAATTTTGAAGTGTCTCCATTAATGGTGATTCAAATGAACATTTATTGTTCCATAACTAATGTTTTGCATTTTTTCACTTTGTTTTTTCTCCATTACTGATTATCCTTCGAAATCCCCTGAACAGCCCAGCATGTACTCCCAGGGGTACACATACCACCACTTGGGAACTAATGATCTAGGTTTACATACTTTTGAAATGCACTTTTTCAGACCCCTCAGGAGGGCATATAATCTTAACTATACTATAACCTAATCCCCCACTCTGTTTTCTCCTACCTTCAGGTAATCTTCCTAGCTGTCCCCTCCTCAATTCCAAATGTAGAAAAGGAATTGTAAAACTCATTTTCTGTAGTATCTGAGATCTTGCTTCCCAGCACTGTCATCAGTTTGACTCAAATAAATTCACAAAAATTCTCTATAGATTTGGACATTCTCACATCAACAAATTCATATCTTACTTTTTATAATGTCATTCCAGTGAAGGGTCGCACAATATGCCACCCAAAAATATGACTGTAAGAGTTGTTGATGTAAAAAACATCCAAACCTGTAGAGAATTTTTATGAATTTAGTTGAGCCAAACTAACCACATATTGGACAGGGAGCATGGTCTCCCCTGCTCCTCTCGCATTCCATATTTCTCTGACTATAACTCCAACACTGGTTATATCCCACTTTCCATCTAGTCTGAGCCTGTACCCAGGTAGTTGAGTGTGGCTGGAGGAAAACATGCTAACTGGTTTCACTTTAAACTCATAATCTCTTAACCTTGAATGAATGGGCCCTTGGCGTTACCTGAAAATCATTTCACATTTCCCTAATCCATTCATTTCCCCCATTGTCCTGGATAACTTTCCTACTCTCTCCTCTCAATTAAACTTCTAACATTTCTTTCTGATCCTCACTCTCAGCTGGTGACGTGACAAAAACTAAGCAATCAAAAAGGACCTTCCACAAGGTATCACTGTCATATCTACTCACTTACCTGTACCTGTGCTTATATAGTCTCCCCCCCTCCCCCTATTGTTTTGGATAAACTATCCATGTTATTAACTGAAATCAATCCCTATGCTTTTGTACTATATCCCACCCCTCTTCCTCCTACACATACTCAAAGATCAATCCACAATATTCTTCTCTCTGCTCTATCAAGTTTTGTTTCTCAACAGATCATTCTTATCAGCATACAAACATACTGTTACCGGTATATTTCCCAACATAAAACAAACAAAAAAACACTTCCATGTTTGCTCTCCTTTACAGTAAAATTCCCTAAAGACTTGTATACTTGCTATCTCTAGCTCTTCTCAGTGGTGGCTTATCTTCACCATTCCACTAAAACCATTCTTTTCAAGCTTGTTTGCTTCATCTCTTAATACAAGGGTCAACTGCCAGTTATCATTTTATATGACCTACCAGCAATATTTATACATTTAATCACTCTTCCCCTTCAGCTGCCCCAAGATACCACACTCCTTGGTCTTCTAGCCACTCATTTTGATTCCCAAAGTAATCATAGTCATTGCTATCGCTTATAGCAATGAAGTACCCTACAGTTGTCTTTGGACAACTTCTCTATTTCCATTCAATCACTTGGCAATTTCATCCAGTCTCACCTACATGACAAATCCCTAATATATATTTCCATGATTCCTTGAACCTATGAGACAAGACTTACCGTATATATTCAATTATTATCCAACATCTCTACTTAATGTTTAAAACAATGGTACTCAAAATGTAGTCCAGGAATTTTAATACTGGTGCCAGTTACAAACTTATTACCAGACAACAAGAAGTAAAAAAATATAAAAAAGTTTTAGAAGCTTGACAAGAGTAATTCTGTTTATTGTCTCTAATAATAAAAAAATGAACATGAACTTTGCTTTTCAGTAATTTCACTTTTCTGTTAATTCATGTTTATTATAATGTTCAAAAGTATCTGAAATATTGGAAGGAAATAAATTTTGGTAGTTTGTATACCACTAATCTCATAGTCATGCCTATATATTTGTCCAAAATTAAGCTCTGGATCCAAAACCTACATTTCCTGCAGCCTTACCTATTTTAGTTAACAGCAGCTCTTTTTAGTTGCTCAGGCCAAACACCTTGGAGTCAGCCTTCACACTTTTTCTATACTATATCCCACTTTAATTTGTCAATAAATCCTGTCATCTCAACCTTCAAAATATATCTAGAATCCAATCATTTCTCCAAACCTTCCCTGCTATCACTGGAGTACAAATCACCAACATCTTTAGCTTTGCATTATTATAACACATCTTCCAATTTGTCTTCCTGTTTGCACCCTAAGCCCCTTATAGTTTATCCTTAAGATAGCAACCAGTGTGATTTTTTCCAAATATAAATCAGGCCATGTCCCTTCTCTACTCCAAGGGTTTCTTCCCATCTCACTCAGAGTAAAAGCCAGTGTCATTAAGATGAAAGTTACCTATAAGGCTTTAGGACCCTCTACTTCCTTCTTGATTTTATCACCTGTTTCTAAATAAATAATTTTTTTAAAGATTTATTTTTTTGACAGAGACAGAGAGAGACAGAGAGAAGGGGGAGGGCCCAGAGCAGTCTCCATAGTTGCATGTCATCAGCTTTCTACATTTCACAGGTGAGCATGGGGCTGCGCAGGGCAGGAATAGGGCCAGTGGCCTCCTGCACGGCAAGCTTACCCTGGCAAGAACCAAACTGGGGTTACACCCCAGTTCAGCATATGGGTCTGCGCAGGCTGGGGCCAGGATATGATCCTTGGACCCTGGGGCTGCAACATGAGCGTTCAACCTGCTCAGCCATCCCAGCATCCCCAATAAATTAATAATTTAATTTCAACTATTTGCCTGCAAGTTTATTTCAGAATAAAAGCACTGGTGTGAAACTAATTATACAAAGGAGTAATAAAAGGGGCTGTTACTTTGGTATACATAAAAATATTATTGACATAAGTGAGTAAAGGACAAAGTCAATGAAATCAATAAGGTTTTTTATGGTACCTGACAAACAAAAAAAATAACAACATTGGGTAATAATAAAATTGGCCAAAGACCATGTTGGGTACTAATGGTAGTTATTTCAAAATGCTTGACCCCTTAGCCAAAAATCCATTTTATTTTTTACTTACATATAAATGTTAAGATTAGTAGTAATTACCCACTAGGTGTCTGAACCCTATAAAGCACTTATAATCAGACTTGAGATAGGGAAAGGTATAATATTCACACTCAGCAAAAGCTAGACCCTTCCCACCAGATCCAGACAGCTTAAACACTTTTCTGAGTGCAGTGAAGACTGGTATAAAAGGATAGGATTCCTCATCTACTAATGCTGACAGAATCAAAAAAGGACCTATCAAAATGGGTAAGACATTAAACACACACCTAATTGACAGTGACTACTCAAGTGTAGACCTATAGCTAATCCACAAAAACCTGTATACAGTTTATAAAAATAAATAGTCTAAGATTTTCTCCCAAAACATATCACAGTAGTTAGAAAACTTAAGACCTCTTATACAGAGCATATAGCTACCTAAAATGCTAGTAAAAGGCTAGTTTCCTCTGGCCAGAGTTTAAAATTAGGATTTTTAAATAACAGGAAAAAAAAAAATTATTGTTTGGCATAACTAAAGAGATTTAAAATAAGTAAATAATAAACATTTATTGAAGGCCCTACAGTACAATTTCATTTAATCTTGACAACTGTATGATAAAGTATGTTTACAGATAAGGCAAAATAAGGTATAGGAAGTAAAAAAACTTATAAGTGGAAGTCAGGATTCTAACCCAGGTAGCATGCTTTTCTGCTTAATAATTATCATTTACATTTAAAAAAAGGGCTATTTTTATTTATACATTTTACTGTAAAATTATCTTTAAGAAGTAGACAATTGACCAGTGAGTTCAAACAAAAAACAACAAAACAAAACAAAATAAAAAAAACATAAGGGTAAAGGTAATTAATTTTATTTTTATTTTCATCATCTCCAAAAATAATTACCTCCAGTTGTTCCTTCTGGGTAAAACCTTTCATGCTTTTCCCTGAGGCATGGCCAACAAAAGTCATTGCTCTAATAATTGGCTGGTGCTGCAAAAGCATTTCTGCAATTTCTTGAACACTATCTCGAAATGAAGAGAAGATCATAACTCTAGTCTTGTCACATTTCCTTTCAGATGTGTTTTGAGCTATATAACAAAAATATTTAATTACAACTTTTAAAAACTATGGGTAGAACTAGTTCAAAAGACAAATCTGAAACTATATATTAATGAATGATAGTTTAAAAAAATAATTTAAGACATCTTAAACCTTTGCTGATTTTCCCATCTTTCCTAGTAATTTTAATAACCTTGGCTCCTTATCTCTCATTGGTTGTCATAAAATAAAATCCTACACATATCAAATAAAAATCACCCGAATTATTTTTGACTAGTCCTTCATTTCATGCATGATGCTTGTTATTCCTCATTACCTTCTAAGTTAGTAGTAAAGAAATATAGAACTCCCACTGATTTTGTAAATCTTCCCTTTCCTATCTGCTCACTAAAGGCACTGTCTTAATCCAGGGCCATGGCATTCATTCCCAAATCTATACTTTCACATTCTCCAACGAGAATTGTGGAATATGCCCTACAGTCAATCAAAGCTTCTCCCAATGTCTCTTGTGCTTGGGAGGCAGTAGAATGTGGGAATAAGGACATGATCTTGAAGGCTGGGTCACTTACTCTAGGTGTCACTTATCTCTTTAAGCTTTAGTTTCTTCATATCTAAAATGGATTGAAGTGATTAAGTGAACTAGTAAACATAAAGTATGTGGACTTGCACATAGCAATTGGCTAATAACTGCAAGTTGTGTGGGGTTTTCTGTTGTCATTAGTTTTATTTTGTTATTAAACATCTTGGGACATCATTCTTCCATATAATCATCATGTGTGTGACAGGGACTTCCCTAAGTATTTTATACACTAATTCTTTATTCTTCATAACAATCCGAAGGATTAAACATTCAACACATATAAAGTTAATTCACAATACATAGGAAAAAGTAACAACAGCTGTTACATGGAAAATTATTCCAGATAAACCTCCTTTGAGTCACCATAGCATCAAGCCTTTACATCTCACCAACCCAACACCTACTTTCAATGCAACCAGCCACCCGATGCCTGCCTGTCTTGTCTTTATTCCACTGAAGCTCCTCTACCAAAATCATCAGTAACTTCCATATTGCCAAATTCAATGGACAGATTTTAGTTCATTTGACCATACCTCTCAGCAGTATTTAACACAGTCCTCTCCTTCCTACTGAAATAGCCTCTTCTCTCAGCTTCTCTGACACTTCACTTGTCTGGTCTTAATCACTGCTGAGGCTTTTCTTCATCTGAACGGTAAATGTTAGTATTCTTCAGGACTACATTCTGGTCCCTCTCTTGTCTCTAAACTGTATTCCTGGTGATGTGATCACATCCATTCCTGAAACTTTAAATACTGCCTTTACGCTAATGACTCCAAAATCGATTCATATATATGTAAATAGATAAAAATAGCTCAGACCATTCTTGTGAGATCCAGATTCACTTATCCAGTGCTTACATATCTCCACTTACATGTCTCAAAAGCATCCTACTATGTCTGTTCTTTCTTCTATGTTGTTCTTAATTTTCTCTTTGCTCATATAATGATCAATAAACACATATACCTTCATATGATCCCTTTTATTTCTTCATTCCTTATGTCCATCAACAAATACTGTTGGCTCCAACTTAAAAATATATAGTTTTTTACTACTTTTCAGCATCTCCACTACTAAAGCCACCATCATCATCTGTTATCATCTCAGACTATTACAATAGCCTCCTAATTGGTCAATGTCTATTTTCTACAAAACTACCAGTGATCTTTTTAAAATGTAAGTCATGGGAAAGCCGGGATGGCTCAGCGGGTTAGGCGCTCGCTTTGAAGCCCCGGGGACCGAGGGTCGAGTCCCGGCTCCGGCCCAGGCGGACCCACATGCTGGGCTGGGGAGTTCCCACAGTTCAGTTCTCTAGCTGTCTCTGTCTCTGTGTCTCTCTCTCTTTCTGTCAAAAATAAAATAAAATAAAAATAAATATGCACTGAAGATAAAAGAATTACTCTCTATAAAAAAAAAAAAATGTAAGTCAGATCATGTCACTTTGCTGCTCTAAATGCCTCTGTAATGGTTACACATTCATAGAATAAAATCCAAAGTCCTGACTTGGCCCACAAGCCCTAGGGGTGCCCCCAGCTACCTCTCCAACCTCTTTCTATGCCACTCTTACCCTCATTACACTACTCCAGCCAAATTGGTTTGTTTACTGATCCTTAATCATACCAAGCACCCTATTGATTCTGGGCCTTTGAATTTGCTATTTTCTCTGCTTAGAATAATCCTCCCCCAGAAATTACAAGGCTTATTCCCTCACCCCCAGGAGGTAACAGCTCAGACATCACCCTGCAGACAGGCTTCCTTTAACATCCTACATAAAACAGACTTCTTCATGATTATCTCCTTACCTAGTTCATTTTTCCCTATCATCATATTATGTATTGTTCTCCTATCTGCTTCCCTTATATTGCCTTTTCTTTTCTTTTTCATATACCTTCGCATTCTTAACATTCTTACCATTCCCATTGCCCTATCCTTCCAAAATTTCTCAGAGCTTTCTTTATATTCATTACCCAGAGTAATCAAAAGCCCATCTTCTCCATAAAAAATGTTAGCACAAACCAATGAGTCAGAGTTTTAACTTTTTCAATAACTTGGCTTTGTCTTAAGGTTATTAAGTATGGCCTACCATTCCATGACTTGAAGTGTTCAACTACAACTTCTTCTAATTTCTTTAATTTTGGATGACTGTAGAAAAATTCTTTATCTCCTGCAAAAAATAAAAAACATCAAAATAATATTTATATCCCCATATTCAATTACAATAATGTATTTTAATTATTCTTTTCAAAATGAATTTGTTAAATTTTTTTCCTTTTTATTTAAATACTAAGTAGCATCTGGATAGCATATATGCCCTAGAGAAATTTTGAACTTTTATAAAAATTTTATTCTGAGAATCCAAACAGAAACCAGAAAGAATGTAGAACAGAAAAAATAAATATTTAGTTAAGTTTAAATCAGCTCTTGGTAGTTCTAAGAATTTTCCCACTACCAGTGACACCTACCAGCTTATATTATAAATTGCTTTTATATATATATTTTTTATATTTTATTCATTTATTCTCCTCTAGTTATCCCTTTACCATTTAAGAGAGCTAATGCTACAGAAATATAAGTATAAATAGACATATTCATCAATGAAGCAAAACTTCAAAATTAACTTTGATGAAGAGGAAACAATATAAATTTAAAAACAAAACCATACCTTTTTGGATAGTAGAAATGCCACTTGCTGAAGTACTACATGTTTGTAAAAACATGCACTCTAGATGATTATAGAGTTTCATAAAGTTCTCATTTCGGCTAAGTTCATTTTTTGCCCGAGTCATTCCTTCAGAAATTGAGAAAAGGTTTTTCTAATAAATAAACTTAATAGCAAAACCAATCGAATTTATTATGTATTAAAAATAAATGAATGCTTAGCAATAAATGCAAGTTTTTCAAATTTGAACATGAAAACCATAAACTTTTTCCAGTTCTACATTCACATTTGTATTAATGAATGGCTTTCTTTTTTTCAGGAATTCATCAAAAACATACATATGGCCATTTGTTATAAAACTATTTTGTTGCTTTTAAAAGCATTTTTTTTTTTTTAAACTGAACTGGGGGCCTCACTGCGTTCGGGAAGCACACCCCAGTTCAGCATGTGGGTCCACCTGGGCCGGAGCCGGGATTCGATCCTCGGTCCTCAGGGCTTCAAAGCAAGCGCTTAACCCGCTGAGCCATCCCAGCTTTCCCTAAAAGCATTTTTAAGCAACCCAAACTGTTCAACATTTGTCTTCAGCCAAAATTATACATATCAATAGTTCTTTAAATAATTTACCTTTTGTTCCATCCATAATTCCACAAAGGAAGTAATATAATGATCTCATTCCCATTTGCTGTAATAATTCATAACCATGATATAAACTAATACAAAGAGCAAACTCTCCCTCGATTATGCCTTGTTGTATTGCCTAGAAAAATAAGCATATATCAAACTTATCCAGAGAAAAAAATGAAGACACATATTCAACGTAGATACAAACTTGTCTAACTTGAGGCCTGTGGGGCCACATGCAGCCCAAGACTTTGAACGCAGTCCAAAAAATTCGTAAACTTTTTAAAAATATTAAAGAGATTTTTTGTGCAATTTTTCTTTTTTTAGCTCATCAGCTATTATTAGTATTAGTGTAAGACAATTCCTCTTCTTCCAATGTGGCCCAGAGAAGCCAAAAGTTTCTACTGAATGTCACAGGATGTTGCTATGGAAAGGTGACATATATATTTCAATATAAAATATGTCCCCTCCATCTTTTCTTTAATTTAAATGTAAAAGAAATTTACATTTCAAAGATAGTAAGGGGGAAAATATTTATCATATACTGTTTTTCTTTATAGGCAAATTATTAGCAGTATATAGATTCAATTCTTGCAAAACTACTTAATAAGTATTTATGTGTTAAGCACTGAGCTAGACATTTGGGATATGATAGAAAATAACTCTCATATGGGCCTATCCTCACGAGTGTTATAACATCAGGACTGTTTAACATTTAACACCAAGTATACATGCCATAACATCTGACACCAAGGTGTCACTGTTATAAGCACATTACTTATACAAATAAATCATTTAATCTTAATACTTAGGAAGTAGGTACTATAGTTATGCCCATTTCATAGATGAAGAAGCTCAGATGGTAAGTAGTAGAGCCAGTATTTGAACCAAGGAAATTTGTCCCAGTGTCCTTGTGCTTTTAACCACTACTCTCAAGGAAAAGGGAATTACAAATTTCTTTTATGGGAGCATACAACAGATATATTTAAATATTATAAGATAGTTTAAGCAAAAACCATTGAAGATATATTTTAATCATCTTTCTTTACTAGAGATAAAGACTATTACTGTCTAATTTACAAGTTCAGTAGCATTTAGCATCAGTAACAATCATTTTAAATGTTTCCAGGATAGTGACAGATGTCCTAAAATGGCAGCCTAATTACTTGAAAGGGTAAAACCATCTCTCTGTAAAATATATAGTCATCAGTAAGATCAAGTTCATTATATTTATATTTATTATTTAAAATTTCAATGAATCTTTAACTCCTAGAAGAAATTTTAAAATATTTTATTAAAGTTTAGTATATTATACTGCAAGTTCATAGAAAAATTTCCCTTAGTATTTCCTCAGACAGTATAAAGTCCATATTTTTACTGTAGTTACTCTCATATGGTCACACCTAGATTAATTACCATCTCTGACTTCCTCAATCCTTTACCTCAAATTGGCTTGCTCACCAATTCCTTTATACCTTTGTTCAATTTCCTATGTTCTTTTGTACATGTGTTCCTTCTCAGTTCCAAGAAAGACTTAGTGCCTTTTTGTGCTTGTGAGCCAAGCATCTCTTGGCTTTGGACCTAGCTTGATGGGTATGTTCCTAATTGCCTATTTTTTTCCTGTGAGGATTAGAAATAAGAAGCTTACTGCGATGCTTCTTTCAACCTCAATATCAAAAGTTAGAGAAAATGTTATGGGTCTAAAAGTTACTTAGGATCTCCCCTTTCATGGCTCTTTGACTTTGCAAAAACAGAAATGAATTAAACAACCAATTCTTTTTTTTGTTGTTAAGATTTATTTTTATTGTTTGAGAGAGACAGAGACAGACAGAGACAGAGAGAAGGGAAAGGGCCCAGAGCAGTCTCCATAGCCATACATCATCAGTTTTCGACATAGTTTCATTACACACTGGCGGATGTGGGACCCTGCAGGGTGGGAACTGGGCCAGAGACCTCCCACATGGGAAGCACACCCCAGTTCAGTATATGGATCCCCACGGGCCAGGGCTAAGACTGGAACTGGGACTTGATCCCTGGACCCTACAGCCACAAAGTGAGTGTTCAACCTGTTGAGCCATCCCAGCATCCCCAAAAGACCACTTCTTAATTAAAAGTTATAAATGTATCTTAATTCAAATCATTAAACTGTATTCCTGGTAGATTTTTTCATGCTTTTATAAGCTATATAAATCGTACCTAAATTCTTGATGAGCTAATAATACATATGAGGGCTATCTAGTAGTATCCAGCCATGTACGGTAAGGTAACTGTTCTTGTTATATTGATAATGGCTGGATTTTTTTCTGAACAGACCTCAAATACCAAAAAACAATCATTATTTACATTTCATCCTGGCTCAAAGTAAAAACTTCATATGTTATCAAAATTTATTTTAGAATACCTACCATAATATTTGGAGGTGGGTTTTTCCTAAATTGATCTCTTGCCAGAATTATCTGGTATTTTGTTAGATTTGCGATGTCCTTTCTCATCAAAATATTCCTCTGTATCAAAGAACTGGCAAATGCTTCTAAAATCTGCAAATTTCAAAAAACTTTAGTTTAAGCTTGGATTAAAGTCTTTTTCAAATACAATCATTTCATCACACACTAAAGAGTTATATATTAAATTACATATTAAAGTTCATCCTAAAATGAATTTTTAAATATGCAGAGAAAAGATAATGATAAAATGTTAAAGAACTTGATATTTATTTATCCCCAGATAACATCCACGAGCCAGCACAACCATTTATTAGATCCAACTATAACTAAAGAATGTGCTTATCTATTTATTCATATTTCTTAACTTCCCTCCCTTCCCCAAGTCTAAGCACCATGGAAGTATGGCCCGAATTTCTTCACTGTTTCATCTTCAGTACCTACAACAAGGTATGGCACATAGGTAAGTATGTATAGACTGATGATTACATTAAAATACGTTGAGTACATTTAATTTCATGTTAATTAATTTTTTTAAGAAATATTTATTATGCATCTATTAAGTATCATGCATTGTTCTAAATGCTGGGAAGATTGTGGCTGATACAAATGAAGTCTCAGCTTTCATAAAGTTTACTTCAATGGAGGCAAGAAAAGAATAAAAGAACAAAGAAAGTAAGTAGAGAATCTTGAATAATGATAAATTAATTTTTTTTTTTAAATCTTTTTTTTAAGATTTATTTTATTGATTTTTGACAGAGAGAAACAGAGACAGAGAGAGACAGAGAGAAGGGGGAGGGCCCAGAGCAGTCTCCATAGTTGACATTAGTGTTCCATATAGTTTCACTCCACAGGCGGGCACAGGGCTGCGCAGGGCATGTGGGTCCGCATGGGCCGGGGCCAGGACTCGATCCTCGGTCCCCGGGGCTTCAAAGCGAGCGCTCAACCCGCTGAGCCATCCCAGCTTTCCCTGATAAATTAATTTAAGAACCTAAAACATAGTAACGTTGTAGTCTTTGAGGGAAAAGGGATCACTATTAAGTAAGGTGAATAAAGACAATCTCTTTTAAGAAGTGATATTCGACATTTCAACGATAAGGTGGTCTAGCATGAGGTTCTGAGGAGAGAGCATTCCAGGTGAAGGAAACAATAGACAAAGGTCCTGATGAAGATGTGAGCTTGATGCCTCAGTGAAGGAGAAACAGACCTCCAGATGAAGACCTCTGACAGCAATAGGTAATAAATTACTCAAATTTGCTTGATTTTTATTTCCTAAAATAGGACTATATTAGTACATTTTTATCTTTCTTCCCTTCCAGCTTTGCTGATCACACTGCCTAAAGAAGCACTCTAAAATTATCAATTAAATTCTTGTTATATATAATTATACAAATTACAATGTTTACATTCTTGTAAGTGGAATAATTTTAATCATAATTAAATGTATTCATATTTAGGAGATGATTAGTGGGAAGACTTTGCCATACCTTAAATAAATTATGCTCAGGATTTTGATAAAATAATTGAAAAACAAAAACCAAACCATATTCCTATAGAATGTCTCTTTAAGAAAGACTTATAAAAGGTTAAATGATAAGGCTGAATGTCAAGTATAATTTAAAAACACACACACATATATATACATATATAACATATATATGTGTGTGTGTGTGTGTGTGTATATATATATATATATATATATATATATATATATATATATATATATATACAGACAGACACAGAGTATAATAGTACAGCATAGGGAATATAATCAATGGTACCGTATTTTCTGGCGTATAAAACGACCCCCTAATTTTACAGTTAAAACATAGGTTTAGGCCTATATTCGCTGTATAAGACTAACCCCCACTTCCAAGGCTGTAGTCTTATACAGCGAATATAGGCCTAAACCTATGTTTTAACTGTAAAATTAGGGGGTCGTCTTATATGCCCGGTCGTCTTATACGCCAGAAAATACGGTATGCAATAGCTATGTGCAGTGCCAGATGAGTGGTAGATTTGTTGGAGTCATCACTTTGTGAGGGGTGTAGATGTCTGATTATTACGTTGTTTTATATACCTGAAAACTAATAATAAAATAAATAAATAAAAGTTAAGTGACAGGGGAAGCTGTTATGTCTCAGTGGGTTAAGCGCTCACTTTGCAGCCCCGAGGACCAAGGATTGAATCCCAGCCCCGGCCTGTGTGGACCCATATGCTGAACTGAGGTGTGCTTCCCATGCAGGAGTCCCCAGTTCAGTTCCTGCCCTGCATGTCCTTCACCCACCTGTGTGGAACAAAACCATATTGAAGAAAACTGATGACATACAACTGTGGAGGCTGCTCTGTCTCTCTCTCTGTCTTTGTCAAAAAAAAATTTTTTAAAAAGTTAAGTGATAGATGAATGTTTTGGTTATCTATTCCTATATAACAAACTACTTGAAAACATCATAGATTAAAACAACAACCATTGCATTTGCTCACAATTCTGATTCTGAGAGTGAGAATTCAAGAAGGTTGCTGAGAGGGTCTATGTGCTATGATACCACAATAGCATTGAGAATACCTAGTGTCCAGATCTTGGTTTCTAAATACTGTTTTTCTGTAAAAGGAACAAGGATTGCTTGGAGAAATGGTTGATCCCATGGCTGGGACCAGAAAAATACCAAATGAGCATAAAACATATTCTCACGGCAGAAAGTTAGAACGTGCTGACCCCTAACTCCCTAAAAAGTACATGTCTAAAAGACACAGGAGCCGGCTTAAAGGAGCTCCCAATGCCAACACTGGTACAAACTGAGCAATAAAACTAATGGTAGTATTGTGGGGAAGGTGGGATGGTTCAGTGGGTTAAGCGCTTGCTTTGTCTCAGGGACTGAGGATCAAATCCCGGCTCTGGCCCAGGCGGACCCATATGCTGAACTGGGGTGTGATTCCCATGTAGGAGCACCCATTTTGGTTCCTGCTGGGGTGAGCCTCCATGTAGAAGGCCCCTGGTTCCGACCCCAGCTCACAGAGGTGCGCCTCCCTTGCAGGAGGCCCCGGGCCTGGCTCCCACCCTGTGCGACTCCGCACCCCTTATGTGGAATGAAACTATGTAGAAAACTTAATGACATACAACTATGTAGTCTGCTCTGGGCCCTCCCCCTTCACTCTCTGTCTCTATCAAAAACAATATAATAAAGAAATAAACAAATAAATAAAAACAAACAAAGGAAATGAGGGAAAGAGGAAAGACTGATTAGTAATCAGGCATACATTACAGAAATAACTCTGGTATGTAAGAACCATCATTATGTGCTAAATTTAGTAGGCAAAATATGCTGAGAAACAGGATATTTGCATATTCTTAAAGTATCTCCCCCTGTACTCACTGTACTATTTTGTAAATTTCCTTAAAATCTAAAATTATTGCAAATGTTAAAAATAAAAAAGAATTCTGTTAGGGCACTGCATGGACATCTTGTCTCTCTGTTCCTGATATATGAAGCCTCACATGGCTGAGAAGTAGCTCAACTGGGGCCATATGTATATACCCTTAGTTCTAGCTAATTATCTACTGCTTCCTTTCTCCTCAACATGGTTAGCTTGAGGTTCGTCACATTCTGGTCAAAATCATTTACAGGGCCAACCCAGACTCTAGGGAAGGGGAAATATATCCCAACTCTCAATGGTAGGAGTGGCAAAGAATCTCTAGCCACCTTTAATCTATGACAGTAAAGATGTAGAAGAATGTTAAGAAGCATTCCTGGCTTCTAGAGGCCTAAGTAACAAGTCAGCAAGTCTACTCCTTCCCTTCCAGACATGACAACCAAACATGTGTTAAGACATTGCCAAATGTTGCCAGGTGGGTAAAATCTCTTCCGGTTAAGAACTATTGCTGTGCAAAGCACTAGGAAGGAACATATTGATAATATATTTCCTTCCTTACCAAAAACTTCTGGTTGAATCTGGATATGTGTTACAAGTGTGTTCACTATGTGAAAAGTCACTGAGCTGCACACATATATTTTGTGCAATCTGCTTGTGTGTGTGTATGTGAGAGAGTACGATACTGCAATTAAAAGGTTTACTTAAAAAATACAAAACCAGTGAAGCCAGGATGGCTCAGTGGGTTAAGTGCTCACCTTTGCAGCCCCAGGGACCAAGGATCAAATCCTGGCCCTGGCCCGTGCAGACCCATATGCTGAACTGGGGAGTGTCCCCAGTTCGGTTCTCACCAGGGTGAGAACTCAGCCCAGTTCCTACCCTGCGCAGCCCTGCACCTATTGGTAGAGTGAAACTATATGGAAAAACCAATGATGTGCAACTATGGAGATTGCTCTGGGCCCTTCTCCTTCTCTCTGTCTTTGTATCTCTCTCTCTGTCAAAAACAGTAAAAATAAATCTAAAAACAAACAAACAAACAAACAAACAAACAAAAACAAAACCAGGGGAGGCCAGGATGGCTCAGTGGGTTGAGCATTCATCTTGCAGCCCTAGGGCCTGAGGATCAAATCCTGGCCCCGGCCCATACGAACCCATATGCTAAACTGGGGTATGTCCCCAGTGGGCTCTCATTGGGGCAAGCTTCCCATGTGGGAGGCCCCTGGCCCAGTTCCTGCCCTACGTAGTCCCACACCCACCTGTGAAATGAAACTCTATCCAAAAACCCCCACTAATGTACAACTATGGAGACTACTCTGGGCTCTTCCCCTTCTCTCTCTCTTGTTCTCTCTCTCTCTGTTGAAAACAATAAAAACAGATCTTAAAAAAAGTTAAAAAAAAAAAAAGAAAACCAAATAAGGCTATTATTAGCTTTAGAAATGGTACATCATTTTGTATTACTTTAACTAATAGTTTGTTGGAACATATAAGACATAGTGCTCATTCCAAAAATTTCAATTTCAAAGAATTTTTCAACATATTAATTATATAAAATGGTAACTATACATTTTCACAGCCAGATTATGTTAACTAAAATAATTATGCTCAGTTCAGTTATTAAAGCCATGACTTGTGATAAAAATGGATTACCTGTATATATGCCTTTTGGATAGCAACAAGTTCTTCACCAAGGGGAACAACAAGCTTTTCAACTCGTCTTTCATGAGAGTACGGCAAAATATCTGGAGAATCTTCAGAACGAAGTTCTATCTGTCCAATTAGTAGGTTAGTAATAACCTGTTGCACAGTCTACACAAAATCAATTATGATTATAAATTATATTACATGTTAAATATTTTTCTTTGCCACTAACAGTAATAAAATAGCAGTAAAATTCTAAAACATTAGGAATTTATTTAAATTAAAAAAATCTCTAAAGCACATCAGAAGTGGCACAATAAGGAAATACGACTTTTGAAATATCTTTCTTCCACTCAGCCCTTCAAGTCGAGCATCCAAGAAATAAGAACATTAGTAAATGCCCAACAATTTAATCAAATGCATTTTGCACTTCCCAATAATAGTATTATATTCCATAAACATTTTTTAAAGACTCAGACAAAACAGAAGTTTTAGACCAGCAAACTAAATCCCCAAAGATCATTATATAACAGTCCATTTTAAAGCCTTAAATCTGATTCTTGGCAAATACTTTTTTCCATTGATTTTTTGGGGAAAAACAGAGAAGTCACATTATTGTTAATGAATAAACATGTATCTCAAGAAATACTTTACAAATTGACTTGTTAATGGAGTATTTTTAATCTAAATCTCTATATATAATATGAATATATTTCCAGGGCTAAATTTCATTCATCCAAAGCTTATAAAGGAACTTAAATGTAAAATTAGGGACTTGAAGCAAAAACTGAAAACCTGTTGGTATGAATAACTACTATATCATTAGACTACAGAACTGACAATGTGATTAAAAGCTAAAAGGAGGGGAGGAAAGAAAAAGAAAGAGAAACAGGAGAATGAGGGAGAAGGAGAAAGAGAAAGACAGAGAAAGAAAGAAAGAGGGGAGGGGGTGAGGGAGAAGAAAGTAAGAAAGACTAAATCCTGAAAGTATTTAGAAATTAAGAGCTTAAAAAAAAAAAAGAAAAAACTAAAAAGGTTTCATGGGTTAGTTTCAGATAAAAAATACTCTAGGGCAAGAATCACATCTTAATTACCTTTGTATTCCCAGCACCTGGTATAGTGCCTAATAAAGTAGTATAGTAAAGTTACTGAGGGTTCACATATGTTCAAAATCTAGAGTAAACTTATGACTATTTTATAAAAATGAGTAATACTTTAACATTTTTAATCATGCATTAATTCAACAAATCCTTGAGTAATTCCCACATGCCAGGTTATGAGTTAGTGATAGAGTTATAACCAAGAGAGACATAATGCCTACATTCATGTAGCAACTATTTTAATGGGGGGGGGGGGGAAGCAACAAATAAATGAATAAGCAAAAAACTGACATTATGATAAATACGAAGAAAATCACAAGGTAGAAAAGCTGACTTTAGATAGCTCATAGTGGATCTTTCTGAAGGGATGACATCTAAGTAGAGACTTAAAAACTTAAATTAAGTCTATTAAAAATAATCAAGCATGTTTAAACAAGGTTGCAGGAGAATCAAAGGATAGCAATTTCAAAAATCATCAGGGCTATGCACAGAACAAAAAGTCTTACTGTTGACAGAATTTAAAGTTATCTTAGGAAGTATCTAAAATCCAATACAGAAGACCATATGGAACTACTAAATCATAATGGCATGGATAGGGCTCAAAAATCTGCATTTTTACCATCTTCTAATAAAAGAAACCAGAGCTCCTTGGAGAAATAGTCAATTCTATGGCTGAGACAGAAAAAACATTAAATGAACATGAAATACCTTGATGCCAAAAAGTTAGGAAATATTCCCCCCCTTACCCCACTCCCCAAATAAAAAAAATAAAAATAGATGCTTTCTATGAACACAGGAGTCATCTTCAAGGCACTCCCAATGGTCAAAACTGGAACTATGTGAGCAACAAAATTAATAACGATTGGGGAAGCCGGGATGGCTCAGCGGGTTAAGCGCTCACTTTGCAGCGCTGGGGACCAAGGATCGAATCCCGGCCCCGGCCCTTGAGGAACCATATGCTGAACTGGGAGCTCCCCCCAGTTCAGTTCTCTCTCTGTCTCTGTATTTCTCTCTCTCTCTCTCTCTCTCTCTCTCTGTCTCTCTCTCTCTCTCTCTGCCAAAAATAAATAAAAAAATATATATATATTGAAAAAAAAAAATTGATAATGATAGTATTGGATTGTAGCCCATAAAAAAATTCAATAGTCCACATTGATATAAAGAATTGGATTAGTAAATAAATGGGAAAAGAGATTTTAGTATCCAAGGGGTCCTGGAACCAACCCCCGAAAGGGTGACTGTAATTTGACAATGGAGAAATTGGGAAGTCATCATTAACCAAGTCAAGATTATCAGTACCAGCAGTAAGACAAATCTACAAAATAACTGGCACCCACTCTTCAAAAGCATCATGGAAAACCAGAAAAGGTCATGGAAGACAAAAAACAAAAAAAATAGTTCAGAGGAACTGTCATAGATTGGAAGGGACTAAGGAGACATGACAACTAAATGCAATGTAGGATCCTGAACTAGATCCTGGAGCAGAAAAGGACAATGATGGGAAAACTGGCAAAATTCAAATAAGGTCTGCAGATTAGTTACTAGTATTTGTTATCAGTGTCACTTTTCTGGTTTTGATAATTTTACCATAGTTAAATTACCATAGTTAGCGTAGTTATATGCTAACATTAGGGGAAGCTGAGCAAAGGGTACAAGGATTGAGTCCGGCCGTAGCAGACCCATATGTTGTACTGGGGTGTGCTTCTCATATGGGAGGCCACAGTTTGGTCCTACTGGTGGAATGAAACTATGTTGAAGAAAACTAATGACATACAACTATGGAGATTACTGAGGGCCCTCCCCTTCTCTCTGTCTCTGTCTCCGTCTGTCAAAAACAATAAAATAAATCTTAAAAAAAAAAAGAACTGAAAACAGTAACAATTTAACAAACAGTTTTATGTGGTTCTTATGAACACTGAAGTCTGAAAACTACTAATGTAGAAAAACTCCTGCAAACATACAAGACAAGGTAAGCATGTTCTAAGAAATGTTGTAGTCCTAATGTTGAACTAAATATTATAATTAAAAACCGATCTGGGCACACACAACAATTCTTATTTTCATAAATGTTAACAAATGAAAAAACATTTTACTTACCTTTATATCACTTCCTGGTGTGGCACTAAGAGCCAAGATTCTAAAGTGATTTGTATATTTGACTAGTTCTCTTACAACCTTAAAAAAAAAAAAAATTCTTTATTTTCATCTATCCAATACAAAAATAACAATGATTCTGTTAAATAAACTACTATATATGGTCCATTGTCATTATTCTTTTAGTCAGAGTATTGATGGTCTACTGTGGGGGTGGCAAACCTATGGCATGCGTGCCCAAAGTGGCACGTGGAGCAATTATTTCGGCATGCGGAATTATTGTTTTTTGTTATAAAAACATCCTATGCCTCTTATAGACATAAAAATAATCGATACCTCTCTCTCATTCGATGGGTTGGCATGCGAGTCGAGCGAGTATACTCTTATTTCATAAACTTTGGCACTCAATCACCAAAAGGTTCGCCACCCCTGGAGTGGATGGAGCTACCGTGTTTCCCCGAAAGTAAGACATCCCCTGAAAATAAGACCTACTTACAGTTTTGCCTCTCACTGAAATATAAGGCATCCCCCCAAAAATAAGACCTCCCCAAAAAGTACTCATTTAAGGACAGTGCTATTGCTAAACATGAGAGATTTGGTCCACTGATTCTGAAAGAAATGGAGTCACAAGAAATTCACCAGGAAATTCAGGGTTTGGATTGTTATGATGATGTTCCAGAAGATGATGACATGACTGTCAGTGAATAAATGAGTAAATGTACCATAGATTGTTGCACATGAAAATAATGGTAGTAACAAGAAATTCTTGATACTGTAGGATTCAGTTTGTCTGGTTATGCTGGTTTGTGATGACAACTACTACTGTACAGTATACAGGTAATAAATTTCCTTTTTTTTTATTCAACAATAAATGTGTACCGTATTCTTCTTCATGAAAAAATAAGACCTCCTCTGAAAATAAGACCTAGAGCATCTTTGGGAGCAAAAATTAATATAAGACACTGTCTTATTTTGGGGGAAACAGGGTAGTCATATTATCTGAAGAGCAATGATTTGGGATTATACTTTATACCAACCAAAAACACTTTAGCGTTGGGAAGCCAGGACGGCTCAGTGGGTTATCGTAAGTGCTTGCTTTGGAGCCCTGGGGACTGAGGATCGAGTCCCGACCCTGGCCCATGTGGACCCATGTGCTGAACTGGGGTGTGCATCCCATGCAGAGGCCCCGAGTTCAGTTCTTGGCCTCAGGTTTGGACCCTGGCTCGAGGGTCCATGACTCCCATGCGGGAGGCCCCTGACCCAGTTCTTGCCCTGCATGGCCCCTGCCCACCTGTGTGGAACGAAGCCCAGTTGAGGGCTGATGATGTACAACTGTGGAAACTGCTCTGGGCCCTCCCCCTTCTCTCTCTGTCTCTGTCTCTCTATCTCTGAATCTGTCAGAAAATAAAATAAATCTTTAAAAAACAAACAAACAAAAAGCACAACACTTTAGGGTTTCCTCTATATATAAAGCTATGGCATCAAGGTCTAATAACAGAGGCAAATCAAAATACTCAGAGGGATAATCCAAGGGCAAATGGAAGAAGAGAGTCCACTCTCCATTGCTTGGGCTACAGTTTAGCCTGATAGCTTATATACATATGTATACTTACCAAATTAAGATAAATCATAATATAAAAATAGAAAAAAATTAAACACCAATTAGATTTTAAATGAAAAAAAAATTGTTTTAGAATTTTATACATGTTAGATTTTATGTGGAAGGCTCAGAATTATTAAATTAAATTTATTCATAAAAAATAAGGTTAATTTGGGATAATTTTAAAAGTCTAACTTTCCTTTTAAATCCTAAAACATTTTCTCAGTGGCCCCAAAGCATCATTCTAGACTTTGCCATTTAGATTCAACACCATCTCTGGTATGATTAATATTGGATAATTTGCCAGGTTCTCATATGCTCCTACACATAAGGCCCAATACAAGGAAAAAGAACCTCTAAGTAAACTGAGTTGCAGGAATAGCTTCCAGTATCCCAGTTTCACATTAGGTATAGAAAACAGTAGAACCAGATTATTTAATAACTGCTCTAATTTCAATCCATGCCAAGGATGAATTAAATGAGACTAACACTGAATCTTGATTAATACTCAAGAAATGTTATTTCTGGAGCCTTTTTTAAAATATGATACAGAATGCATATAAGATAAAACATTATACTTAATAGAGACTTGAATAGAATTGTAATTAAAGATGGAGGGATGCTGGGATAACTTAGTAGGTTGAGTGAGGTCTGGGGGTCGAATCCTGGCTCCACCAATATGGTGATGAAGGTTCTCACCTCCCATGTGGGAGGCCCCCAGTTCAGTTCCCACCCTGCATAGCCCCATATCCACCTGTGTGGATTGAAACTATGTCACAACTAATACTGTACAACTATGGAGATGGCTCTGGGCCCTCTACCTTCTCGCTTTCTCTCTCTCTCACCTTCTCTCAAAACAATAAATCTTAAGAAAACAAAAAACTGATGCTAGACACAATGTCCCTAATATATAACTTTTTCCAGGAGTGATTCTCAAGCATTTTGTATAAGAAAAAATGGTAGTGTTTGTGACTCCAGAAGCTACCTTCTTCATTGAGAGGGTATGCTTCTTGGAACCTGTATCTGGAATATTCAATGAGGCATAAACTTTGAGAGCTGTTTGGATATTAATGAAGTCAATGCACATCTCATTGTACTCAATAAAAGCATAAGCCTTATCATTTATAAAAGAAATCACTTAATGCCTAGAAACTTTTTGAAAATAAATGAGTGATAGTTGACAAATATAAGCTAAATCTACAAAATAAATTCCATAGTTAGAATAAAATTTGTAAATGCACTCTCAAGCAGAAATCTTAACACATTGGGTATTAATTTAACTTGGAAAACTACAAATTAAAAAAAAAATCCATTTCTTGGCTGAGATCAACTCTAAGAAAGATGACAATTCTCTAGAAGATAATACAAAGATATAATACAATAACACTTAAAGTCCCCCCCCAAAAAACTCAAAAACTGACAGTGAAATTCCTCTCTTTGCACTACATGAGATCAACTTTCCTTTCTATTATGTAATTCCCTCCCCCTAGTATCACCAGCTATTATAGCTTTAACCACCACCTATATGCTTATTTCTAAATCTGTATCTCCAGCTCAAAACTCTCCATTTAGATCCATATTTCTAACACCTACTGCCTACTGAATATCTACAACTAGATTCCTCATAGACACCCAAACTCAATAATCAAACTGCATTCACTAGCTTTCCATTACACCTCAAATCTTCTTTGCCTCCAGAACCTTCATCTTGACTAGTAGCACCAACATCCTCAAAATCTTCCAAGTCAGAAACCTGGGTGTCATCCTAAATTCCCCCTATCCCTCATCGTACATCCTTCTGTTATCCTTCACTCCTCTAATCTCTTTTAAATCTTAAGTATGACCCCACCTAAACATTTTTCAATGAGTCTCTACTGCCCATATCCCATGGCCTACAAAGAGCATTCACACTGCTAAGCATAAAATACAAATGCCTCCATGCCTTCATAGCCCACTTCTTCACCTTTGTACTTTATATTCCAATAGTATTTAACTGAAAGGCACTGTGTTAAGTATGTTGCATACATTATGCCATTCAATATTTATAACAGCAACAGTTGAGTATTTTTTTTACCTACCTGTCAAGGAATGACATTGCATATCCACTACCAATCTTTGGATTATCTTAGTTCCAAAATGCTACCCATACTTTATTTGGATCCCTGCCTCAATGATGATTAGGCTCCTATTGCCTGCATCTGACCCTAATGGTCTTGTTAAGCATTAAAAAAAAAAAAAAAAGACAGCAAAGACACTGATTTGAAGAGATGAAGTACAAGGGATGTCCAGAAAGTATCCAGCCACATAATATGAAAAATAGAGGCATTTATAGCTGGATTTTTTTTCCAGAAAGCCATCATATTTCTTATCACTATTCTGAGATAATAGATGTAAGGCTTTTCATTATGATAATACCATCAATAACTTCCATCAGTAATAATTATTGCCCCAAATACTTTTTATCAATGTTTATACTACAAAATACTTTTAAAACAAATTATTACCTGGCAATAAGCATAGTTTCCCAGAGCTTTATGAGCTTCATCGATAACTAGACACTTTATTTCAGCGGCAGGACAAGCTCCTCTAGAAAGATCATTTACCATGACTTGAGGTGTAAGAAAAAGGACTCTCTTACTGCTCCATATTTCCTTCCTGGTGAAAGCTTGAGTGGAACCTGTAAATAAAAGTGACATTGGGTAGCCGATGGGGTATCCATACACACTTAATCGGTTCAAAATATTCTAACTGACAAGCTACAGGTATTCTCTTAACACTGAATAAAGCAAACCCATTCCTTTGGGCTGGACTTGCTACAAGTATAGGCATGCCTCAGAGACACTGGAGGTTGGGTTCCAATAAAACTATTATTACCTTCAATTTGTGAGAACTGCAACATCTGTGAAGTGCAATAAAGCAAAACTCAATATGACGAGTTATGCCTGTAGATGATTTTTACCTTAAAGGAGAAGCTGTAAGAAAACATTGTGATATGGGGACTATTATTCCACCTGGTTCAGGAATTCTTTTGGCTCAATTTCCAATAGAATGTGTAGTTTGTCCTGGATAACTCAGATCTTGATTTCAAATTAGCTCATTCTCTTTAAAATACCTGTCATTTCGGCCATGTGGGACTGCGGGATACCCATCACCTGGTAGCAAGCCTCGATCTGCTGTGTCACTAAAGGTTTCGTGGGGGCCATGAAAACAACCTTGCCAGACGGGTACCAGCGGTAGAAATTGTACATGACCACGGCGGCAATAAAGGTTTTTCCCAGCCCAGTGGGCAGACACACCAGCGTGTTGCGAAACAGAGAGGCTCGGGCGATGTGCAGCTGATAGTCCCGCACTGGGCAATTAGTAGGGTAAATCCACAGGGCTCCCGCTGAGGTGCAGAACCCGCCATTCTCTAGACTCAGCTGCCGCTCTGCCTCGTACACTGCGACCAGCAATACATTATCGTCCGACTCCGGCTGTACTTCGGCAGCCTCTTTCTGGGCAGGAAAACGCGCTCTAGAAACGCCAGGGCTCTGAGGCCGTTCAGTTCCAGAACTGCAAACCTGAGCCCCAGAGGATCGGTAGATACTTGAGCCCCACGTTTGGAAAAGCGTTCTTTGCCGTCCGCTCATGAGGCCGATGACCACCAAAGGTTTCTCTCAGATGCCAGCACCTGCAGCAGCTCAACAGACACCGTTCCGATCCCCATGGATTACTTTAGCACTTAAAAATGGAAATAGGGCGGCACTGAGGCCAATTTATGCAGTTGAAAATACCGCCACTGAGTTTGCATTGGAAATACGATTGGCTGGCTTCCCGGAAACCTCCGGAGACGCATGCGCATTGTTTTGGAGTTACTCTAAATTTAGTCCCTTGTCAGTTTTTTTTTTTTACTCTGAATTTGAGTTCCGAGTCCAATAAATATGTCTGGGCATCATTTCTAAAGTGATATAGCTTGAAATAATAAAAATAAACAATCTTGAGCTCTCGAAGACAATGGATACTCATATTTTTGTGAACATTACTGATAATTTAACGTGCCTTAGTTCTTGTTGATTTTCTTTTTTTAAGTCGGAAGAGGTGAAAACGGAGTGTTTATTACTAGGTTGAATTAAATAACGTCTTAATTCTCTCTCCAGGCTGAGTAAGCAAAATGCCAGGTCTCTCTTTTTACAGTATTAGGTGTGGCAACCCATTATCTCAATATTTTTACTGTTAAACGGGAAGTAAATGGTTTGGTCCTGATATTCATTGGAAAATCCGAAAACAACAACAACAAGCGTTCCAGTGCTCCTTTACATCTTAATAAACTTATACCTCAGATTTGAATACAATTCCCAGCTTCTTCACTCTGAACCTGGAGACTTTAACCTCTGTAAATTTGCTTTCTCATGTATGGAGGAAAAGTTCACACGTATCATGAGATATCTTGAGCATTAATAATGTCACCCTCATCACCATCAGCATGTGGCATTCTTGCCTGTAACTTCGTTACATTGTTTTATTTGGTCAAGTTTCTGAATTTGCTTTTAGTTTCTCTTGTGTTTGTTTGTGGGGTTTTTTTTTCCTCGTGGGTGGTGGTAAGGGGACAGGTTGTATTTTAGTTCCATTTATGTGAGTTTTAAAAGGGAGGTGGTTGGATACGGGTAGTTCTGGTGGGTAAGGACTGAGCCTTGTGAATTCTTTCTAGGTGTGATTTTTTAGTCTAAAACTAGATGAGATTAGATGTCTGAATACTACTGTTTTCTTTAAGTAGGTTATAGACGTTAAGGCATAACAGCCCGTCGATAAAAAACAAATATGAGTAATGCCATCACTACCATTAGAGGTCTCTTCACAGGGTTATTCAGAGTTGATGACAACTTGTCTTCTGCGTAGTTGGCCACTAGGGCCACATCAGCTGGGTTTTTACCCGAACTCAACAAAGCCCTCAAAGCACAACGTTTACGTCACGTAAGGACTCGCCCAACCTTTTCGAGGTGGGAGCGAGGTCCACGCCACGCCCCGGGGCGGGGCGATGCAGATGATGGGCGGGGCGATGCCCAACCGAGGCGGGCTGGCTCAGTAAAGCAGGGACAGCGGGGGAAGATGGCGGCTGCCGTGCCACAACGGGCCTGGACTGTGGAGCAGCTACGCAGCGAGCAGCTACCCAAGAAGGATATTATCAAGTTTCTACAGGACCATGGTTCAGATTCGGTACCAGAGGCGGCGGGGCGGCGGGGCTGGTGCGGCCGAGGGACGCCTCACCCCCCCGGAGATACCCATACATTCTATATTCCTCCATGCCCCCGCCCTCGTCCTCCGCGGCCGGAGGCCTGGGAGGCCGGAGAGGCCTGGCTTGCGCTGTGGAGCCTCGCTTCCGCCTCTTGGGCCTTCCCTTCTTGGGCACATGGAGCAGTTTTACCTCCTGGGGCTCTCAGGAAGCAGTTGCAAAATTAGAACTTCATTGAGATCTTTGATTGAGGGTGGAGGTCATGGAAGAAAAAGGAACTCAGGAGTTGAGGCAGGGATCGAGAACTGGGGGCTTGGATGAGACCTGTAGAGGGGATGCGGGCTTTTAGGGAAATGGGAAAAGATATGAAGATTTCTGAGGGCATGTGTGATTTGCTTTGCTCATCAATTACTAAGTACTGAACACTAACGCATTTGTTTTATTTTTTAACTCGTAAATTGCAGTTCAACTTCTTAAAATAATGAACCCTTTAAGTGACCTTTTAACTCTTGCATTTGGGAGAGTTAACATGCGCATTTCATGTACAGTGTCCTCCCATTGTTATAAACAAGCTAAGAAATCTTTGGCATTCTTTATAGACACGCCCTGCATTTTTCAGCAGTCTCCATCTTAACCACCGGTCTGTATTCAAGTCATTTTTGTCAGATTTTTGTTGAGATTAAGATCATTCACACCACTCAAACTGCTGAACAACTGTACAATTTTCTGTGCACAAGGCATCTCTCATTATTGGAAATAGAAGTATCAGTCTATGTATTTTCTCTACAACTATTTAAAATCCTGAACTAGCATTCAGAAATACCGTTTTTGGGTTTCTTTTAGAAGATTGTAGTTTTTCACTTTGAGGGGTCCTGAAAGGGAGATATAATTATTCTCCCAACTTCCACCCCATACTTCTGAATAATTATTCTGCCATCAGCAAATACTTATACAACATCTACAAGCGAGAGTTATGCTCAGTGTTTGGGGATGCAAGGATGAAAAAGAAAGACCATGCTTCACAGATACCATTTTATACCGTTTTACCATTTTAGTGGAATTATTTTAAGCTAAATCATATTTCAACTGGAACAATAGTAAACATCATTTAACATGTAATGCCTCCATACTATACTTCATTCATCAAATTCTTATAAAACAAATCATTCTAATGTGGAATCTAATGTAAAACTGTCCCAGGAGGGACCATTTCAAGGGAGTTGGATATCAAAATATTTTTAAGTGTATATTTTCACATATTTCAACCTATATTTGACAGTCACCTGTTTTATTCATCTTAAGATACCAAGGAGATGTTTATATTTTGGATATTTTCCTGAAATCTTGCTAAAGAAATCACAAGAATGCTAAAACAACTGATTGCTTCTGTTTAATCAAAATAGCCTTTCCCCATCATTTGCAGGGGTCTCCAAACTACGGCCCGCGGCCCGGATGCGGCTCGCGAGGCCCTCTCATCCGTCCCATGGAGACCGTTTTATCTGAATAAAATAATATTAAACAAATAATTTAAAACAACATCTATGTTTTTATTCTTTTTTTATTTGGAACTCAAGTGTGTAGTCGGCCCCCAAACTGCTTTTTGATAGTTAATGCGGCTGAAAAGTTTGGAGACCCCTGATTTAGAACATTATCATTTAGAACATTTCTCTAGGACTCGGGGAGTAAAAGAAGAGAAAAAAAATACATTGGTGATAGTGTTAGAAAACTGCTTTTAAAAAGGTTGGAAAAGTCAGGACAGCAGAGAAAGTAAAAAAATAAGGAATCAAGCAAGTTCCACAAGACAGAAAAGAAAGCAGAAATAAAATAAACAAGTTACTAAAATACCCATGTTACATGATTTTGAGATGAAGTTAACATGATTTTGATGACAATATTTCAGTAGTATTTTGATATCCATCTACTCAGTCTTATATTTGGGAAATGCAATTCTGTGGATTATCCTTACAACAGTCCTGACATAGATGCTGTTATTAATCTGCTATGATGTAGAAACTGAGTCTGACTCCAGAGCCCATAAACTTAACCATTATATATCCAGTGACAGTGCTTCCCAGTCTGCCAAGAATGGGTTATAGATATGTCAAGATAGCTGTACCCAATATGGGTGGAGGCTCTTCCATGGCTAAGTAGCATCCTTCCAGGAGCAGCTTTGCCCAGTTATCAAAGTGTGTTTGCTGTGTAAATGTGCTTTTCTGTCAGTTCTGCGATGGAAAAAGGGTTAATACACAAGTGTGACTCCTACATAGCATTATAGTTCCAGTCTGGTAAATCTCATAAATGTCCAATGTCTTGTTTGTATATGTGCTGCTGAAGTGAGCATATATGCCCAATGTCTTTTTTAATCTGCAGTATCCAACCTTTTGGCTTCCTGGGGTCACATTGGAAGAAAAATAATTGTCTTGGGCCACACATAAAATACTCTAACACTAACGATAACTGATGAGCTAAGAAAAAAAATCACAAGATAATTTCATGTTTTAAGGAAGTTTACGAATTTGTGTTGGGCTGCATTCAAAGCTTTCTTGGGTCTCACGCGGACCATGGGCCACAGGTTGGATAAGCTTGAATTTAAATCTCCCGTAAATCTTTTTTTTTTTTAAGATTTATTTTGAGCGAAGAGAAAGAATGGGGAGGGCACAACAGTCTCCATAGTTGTACATCGTTAGTTGTGACATAGTTTCATTCCACACAGGTGGGTGTAGAGCCACGTGAGGCAGGAACTGAACTGGGGGCCTCCCATGGAAGGCGGGAACCTTTGCCATCTCGGTGGTTATCAGTTTCATCACAGTTCAGCATATGGGTTTGCACAGGCTGGGGCTGGGATTCAATCCTTGGACCTTGCAGTTGCAAGGCAAGTGTTCAACCTGCTGAGTTATCCTAGCTCCTCAAATCTTTTTTTGTTGTTATGAACTAGGGTATAAAATAAAATGTTTATTTATTTATTTTTTTGTCAGTACTGTTGAGAACGTAATTGCTAACATAAAACGATAATTTTGTAATTTTAGAACTGTCTTGGGAAATTATTTTGACTAACCAGCTTTTTTATTTATAGTTTCTTGCAGAACATAAGTTATTAGGAAACATTAAAAATGTGGCCAAGACAGCTAACAAGGACCATTTGGTTACAGCCTATAACCACCTTTTTGAAAGTAAGGTGAGTATTGTTATATTTTATTACCAAAATATCATTTTATATGTTATTTCCAAAAATAAGTTTTGAATGCATTTATTTGTAGAATATGTTGAAGTTTTTACACCTCCCATTTTTCTTAACTGTACCCATAAATGGACTGGCTGTCAACTCTTCCAAGGCTAACCTGTAATGCAGCATGATATTAGTTTTTTGTTTTTAAGATTCATTTTATTGTTTTGACAGAGAGAGAAGAGGGAGGGCCCAGAGCAGTCTATAGTTGTACATCATTAGTTTTTGACATAGTTTCATTCCACACGCAGGGTGGGAACAAGGCCAGGGTCCTCCTGAATGGGAAGCACATCCAGTTCAGCAAATGGGTCCTCATGGGCCAGAGCAGGACTTGATCCTCGGACCTCGGGGCTGCAAGGCTAGTACTCAACCTGCTGAACCATCCTGGCATCCCCAGGATGTTTTGATACCTAGAAAGAGACTAGATTTTTAAAGTAATTCCCTAGGATGCTGGGATGGCTCAGTGGGTTAAGTGCTTGCTTTGCAGCTCGGGGACCAAGGATTGAATCCCAGCTCTGGCCTCTGTGGACCCATATGCTGAACTGGGGCGTACTTCCCATGTGGGAGGCTCATGGTTTGGCTTTGCTTGGGGTAACATTCCCATTTGGGAAGCCCCTGGCTCACAGGGGTGTGCCTCCCATGCGGGATGCGCTTGGCCTGGTTCCCACTCTGCATAGCCCTGCACCTACCTGTGTGGAATGAAACTGTCAAAAACTAATGACATGCAACTATAGAGACTGCTCTGGGCCCTCCCCCTTCTGTCTTTCTCTGTCTCTCTCTCTATCAAAACAGTAAAACTAAAAAAAATAAAGAAATTACCATTTTCCACAGAAAAGAATATTTATTAAGAGTTGTTTGAATATTCATATCTCTGAGTCATGGTTCTTGTTTTAGAATTGTGAGATGGTTTGAGGGTCACTTTTTTTTTCCAAAGATTTTATTTTTGACAGAGACAGGGAGAAACAGAGAGAGAGAGAGAGGGGGAGGGAGGGAGGGAGAGGGGGAGAGAGAGAGAGAGAGAGAGAGAGAGAGAGCGCGAGAGCGCGAGAGAGCGAGAGCGAGCCAGCCCAGAGCAGTTTCCGTAGTTGTACGTCATGAGTTTTCAACATGGTTTTGATCCACACACATGGGCGGCGGCTGTGCAGGGTGGGAACTGGGCTGGGAGCCACGGGCCAAACCAGGAGGTGAGAACCGAACTGGGGGCCTCCCGCCTGGGAAACACACCCCAGCATATGGATCCGTATGGGCTGGGGCTGGGATTCAGTCCTCCGTCCCCAGGGTTGCAAAGCAAGTGCTTAGCCTGCAGAGCCATCCTAGCTTCCCTCATAATTTGTTGATTAAAATTCTTAGCATAAGAGTTTTCATTTGTTCTCAGACAGTTTCCATTTATTTACATTTGAGTTATGTAGCCTACAAGTATAGTCATAATTGAGAGACTGAAAAAGAAATCTAGATGTTCCTCCTTGCTTTTAGCCAATCCTGAATATGATAAACAGAATATCTTCATTACAGCGTTTCAAGGGTACTGAAAGCATAAATAAAGTGTCTGAGCAAGTGAAAAATGTGAAGCTTAATGAAGATAAACCCAAAGAAAACAAGTCTGAAGAGACTCTGGATGAGGTTTGTATATAATATTTTCTTATTTAATCTCATGTAAATTTGAGAAAAGTATTTGCTTTACAGTACTGATTTCTCATACTAATGGTGGTTGAGTATAGCGACTTACTATGATCCAAGCACTGATTTGGAGAGTGTCTCTCCCTTGGGTATACTGAATTGGGGGGGGCAGGGGCAGGGGGGGGAGCCCTAAGGTGAGGATGGGGGTGGCTAAAACCAGAGCTGTACAGTTAAGAAGCCTTTCTTGTGAGGTACTTCTAGCTTTGTATATTAAGTTGCCTCTGTCTGGCCAGGACTTCTGAGGTTTCAAAGCTATTTTAAGGTCCTGATTCTATAGCCAAATTGGACTGCTTGAAAGAAATGTCTTTTTAATTATTTTTAGCTTTTTCAAATGTACATGGTGTCCTTGGCAATAGAAATAGCACAGGCCTGGCTGTAGGATGTGGGTTCATTTGCCTCATCTTTCCCAACCCAGGTTTTATATTTCAGTATAAAGGTTTGAAGAACCAGATGAGACCACTTCTGCAATGGACAGCCTTCTTAGAGCTATAGACAGGTTTTAGGCCAGACTCAGTAGAACTGAATTGATTATAATCTTGCCAATTCTTATAATATCTTGCTAACTAAGCTTATTCATTCACAACAATCTCAGCATCAGTGATATTAATCTAATGTTATTTCTTTAGTTCTTATAGGGATGTAGCCTATTGATAACAGAATTTGGGTATTTGTGGAAAGAGTATATAATATCAGGTATAGAATTATAAATGTTTATATGATTATAGCTACTTAATTTGCGTGATCTGTTCCTGTTGGTTGAAAAACTTATTAATGTGGGTATGTAAACACAATAAAGCAATTTTGAGGTTTATCACAACTGTATTATTTGGTTAATGTTATACTCTGTAACAACTAATAAGGTAAATAGAGGTATACTAACTACTAAAAGAGTTGCAAAAGCAATTGGCAATATAGTTTACCTTCAAGAAAATTAGAATAAGGAGGGGTATGAGGCAGCAGATAGTATATCACTAAGAGGTTAAGAAATAGAGTGTTACAAATAAAGGCTGTAAGGGCTGGAGACTACAGAAGTCTTCTGAGGGTCTTAAACTATATCCTGGGGATGCTGGGATAGCTCAATAGCTTGAGTGCTTGCCTTGCAACCATGGGGTCCAGGGCTCAAATCCTGGCCTGGCCAATGCAGGCTCATGCTAAACTGAGGCGCGCTTCCCATGTGGAGGCCCCCAGTTTGATTCCCACCCCACGTGGCTGAACATCCACCTGTGTGGAATGAAACTATGTCGAAACTAGTGATGTACAGCTGTGGAGCCTGCTCTGGACCCTCCCCCTTCTGTCTCTGTCTCTCTCAAACAGTAAAATAAATCTTTAAACAATAATAAAAATGAAAATATCATCAATACCAAATATTTATAAAAAAAATAACAACTGTGTCCTTCTATTTAAAGCTTCTTTTCATTTCATTTTGTTTT
>PVKE010007059.1:30000-52005 GCA_004027555.1 Craseonycteris thonglongyai | reverse complement strand
GGGGTGAAGGGGAGAGGTGGGGCAGGACCAGCAGGAAGTGCTTCAGACCAGCCCCACAGGTCAGGGAGGACTCAAAGAGTAACTGCTAAATTCAACATTCCTGAAATTTGACACTTCTAGGGTATATATTAAACCTTAGAAATAGTTTTCTGAACCATATTTAATATTTAAGCCTGAAGTGTATATATAAAATAAAGACAAAATTAAAATCTTTTTCCAGGCATTTACTGAGGCTAAGATGTATTTACTGTTCGAGGTATTGTAAATAAACACAAACGGAAATCCAAGGCTCATCCCTTCAAGGAGATGCCGTTACCCAAGAGGTGAGACCCGTACACACTTTCATAAATTCAGCAAATATTTATTAAACTGTTCTAGCACAGATCTTGGCAATGGAAAAAGAAACTATCTAATTAAGATTCTGGGATGCTCTGAACACCATTCCATCCTGTGTAGATGTAGGTTTATAGGGATTGTGAATAAAGAATAGTCTAAAATAAAATCAGATTTGGTGGTTACATGCATACGAATACTAAAGACCACAGAATTCCTTCCCTGGGCTGCTACAATGTACAAAACACTTCTTACCATTATTTCTAAACAAATAAAAAAGTAAAAATAAATGACTAAGGTGTTCTTTTGTTCATTTTGTTCTCAGAGAAGCTAGGCCTCTCTGTTGGAAATGAAGAATCAAGTTGTGTTAGTGTAAACATCACACACTTTTCATTTTTAACCCCATGTAATCTTGACCTGATTAATTTTTTTTTTTAATATTTATTTATTTATTTATTTATTTTGACAGAGAGAGAGAGAGAGAGAGAGATACAGAGACAGAGACAGAGAGAGAACTGAACTAGGGGAGCTCCCAGTTCAGCATATGGTTCCGCACAGGCTGGGGCCGGGATTCGATCCTCGGTCCCCGGCACTGCAAAGTGAGCGCTTAACCCACTGAGCCATCCCGGCTTCCCCAACCTGATTAAATTAAAATGATCAAAAAGACAGGAGGTTTATGGGGAAGCTGGGATGGCTCAGTGGGTTATGCGCTCACTTTGCAGCGCCGGGGACCCAGGATTGAATCCCGGCCCCGGCCCGTGCGGACCCATATGCTGAACTGGGGAGTGCCCCCAGTTCAGTTCTCTGTCTCTGTCTCTCTCTGTGTCAAAAACTAAAAAAAAAAAAAAAGACAGGAGGTTTATAATTAATATTTTTATTTGTATAGCTCTTTGGCTTACTTTAACTGAGGGTTAATTTCTAAGAATATGAAGCTCCAAGAACTAAAAAAGTGGCAATTAAGAGAAAAACACTACAAAAACCAAAAATACTATAAAACACATAAACTGGACATGTTCATTCATCAACAGGTTAATTTTTCCACACCACTGCATTCCATCTCAGCTCAGGACCCATGAAGAGTTGGTATTAAGGTATGCAGATGAAGAACAGAAAAACAACAACATACATATATGTATAATAAGCAAACATTTGCCTAAACAGGACACTCAACAGACCAAAGTAAATGGAAATGAATCACACTAAACAAATCACTAGGGAAAAACTTCAGGGGTCAAAACGGCCACTGTTTCTCAAAAGATGCACCCGGGACCTAGCGGAGCATCCCAAGTCCAGCAGGAGGACGCTGCTGAGCGTCACAGGACATTATGAGAGAGATTTCAACGCATCAGCAAATGAGCATCTAAACATCTTGGACACTATAGTCTTTTACATAAGCAAATAGTAAATAATTTATTTCAAATATAAGAAATTACACATAATGACATTATAATGGGAGTTTCAAAGAGGCTATAAACTTAGAGACCAATACAGAGAAAATAAAAGTGGTTATGGAGTAAATACAAGATACTTTTATTACACAGCTGTCATTTCTAACACATTTGCTGGGTGGTATAGAGAATTCAACAGTGAGTAAAATAATCTAAGATCTTAAAAAATTGACAATTTGGTATACAATATAAGGAAGAAAGATCTTAACCAAGTCTCTCCCATAATTCTTATTGCAGCAATGTCTGGATGAAAACAACACAAAGATTAAAATATCTAATTCGTAAAAGATTATAAAGAGGAAAAAATGAATTTTGCCCAAGACGTGTAACTCAAAACTATAATCCTGAGAGTAAATTTTCATGCTTAAAAAAAACAAAAAAACAACGTTCACAATCTGAGGACTGTAACTTTAGCAATGGGACGCAAAGTTACTTTTGAGATGGAGTGGAGAGCTCACAGCTTCCGCGAAACCTGAGGTCCTTAGGTAATTTGCTGGGTACCTGAGTGCAAAGGTCACCTCTCTGGGCCCCCCCGAGAAATAAGTGACAAGGCCACCGCTACTTTGTCTAGACCGAGTGTACACGGTGAGTTTTCGGGAAAGTGGTGAAACAACAACAGGGTCAGCACCAAGTTCTGGAAAAGAGACTGCAGAGCAGGAAGAGACTTAAACACAACATGGCGATGAACTGCAAAGGGTCATGGGGTCTAAAGGCCAACGGTGATGTTTTTTAGCTGTCAGCTTAGGGAACGCCAGAACCAGAGACGTTCTCACACTGCACTCTGCTGAGCATCTTTGCAAGACTCACGGAACCGGCACCATCTAGACGTGCACGTGGCAGCAGTGAGGAAACGGGAGGAATCTGCCGATTTCAAGGACGGTCTCCGGGTGACGCTGGTGGCCAAGAGCACGTGTCAGCAGCAGTGGTGTTAAGGGTCTGGGGGTGGGGCAGGCAGTGAACAGAAGGGCCGTGGCTGTGCTAGGTCAGGTCATACGATACACAGGTGACTTTGCTTTATTATGGGAACAAGGGGGCACCGTGAGAGTGAGGAGGACCGTCTTGTATGGACTGTGCTTGGTGATAAACCGGAAGAGCTCAGCGGGCCAGCCAAGGAGAGAGAGGTCTCATTACCGGGGGAGGACAGGGACACTAGGCCACTGACAGGAAGCATCAAACAAGGAGAAACTGTCTGTGGCAGAGCGGAGAGCTCCCACGCACACAGAAAGTCAGGTGTCCTCGACCAGGGTGGGCAGGAAATGGCCCATGAGGGCACCTGCTCAGGAGTTAATGTTGGGACAAGGTCACCTCACCCAGGACGGGTCCCTCCGGGTTGTTGCTAAGAGGATTCTAGACCACGGAAGCAGTACACCCAGGTGAGAGTCTAGTTCAACGACAGCATTATTTATACGGCCTTGGTCAGACGGAGTTTCTAAGAGGAAAACAGCCAGGGTGACAAGTTGTAGAGCAGGTGAGGCAGAGAGAGCTCTCAGGCAGGCCCTGGGTCCTGCTCTGGGCCCAAGACACGAGCCCGATGGGGCCAGGGGGGCTCAGGCATGACGGTGCCTCCGCTGTGGGCTCTGAGGAGGCTGCTTCCCTGACCTCTAGCCGCTGCTACTTCCTAAGTGACCGCGGTAATGACATGTGCCCCACAGCGCCAGGCACAGTGCGGGCGTGGGACATTCTCCAGAAAGGTCTCAGGTCATCGCTTATGAAGGAGGTGGTTCAAGTTCCCGACCACATCACACTGGACAGCAGGCGCTCTGTGTGCCGGGGAGAGAGCAGCGCTGTGGAGGACCAGCAGGGCTCCCGCGGGCACCGGCAGGTGTGCAGAGCCCCTGCAGAGGACGCAGGCGGCTAAGGAAGCAGGGTCCAGACGTGCCACCAACGGGGAGCAGGGCGGGGGGCGTGGGGGTCCTGCAGCTGACTCCCTGCGGCAGCCTGCGGTGCAGTGCCTAAGCTCGGAGGAGTGTGCCCCATGGAGGAGTGTGCCCCGTGTGTGGAGGAGTGTGCCCCACGCGTGGTGGAGTATGCCTGTACTCGGAGGAGTGTGCCCCATGGAGGAGTGTGCCCCACGCGTGGTGGAGTATGCCTGTGCTCGGAGGAGTGTGCCCCATGGAGAAGTGTGCCCCGTGTGTGGAGGAGTATGCCCCACGCATGGTGGAGTATGCCTGTGCTCGGAGGAGTGTGCCCCATGGAGGAGTGTGCCCCGCGTGCAGTTCGCTGTTATGTATCTACATGTCGGTGCCTGATCTGACTCTGAGAAACGGTGCAATGTGAGGTCAGAAGGAAACCCAGCTCACTCAGCCTGCCCCCATGGGGTGAAATGCCCCACTTATCCTGTGGGAACAGCAAGGGCCCCCAGAGTGGTGCCCTGTGGTCGTGGACCACCGAGAGAGCAGCACTACCTTACGCAGGGTGGCAAACTTCCCCAGGAACACTTCAAAAAACGAGGCTCCCTGAGGCAGGCTTCAGAACGGTGTGTTGTATTACATAAAAATTAAATATAGTTTACACAAGCTGTGAAATGTTCGCCTGAGGCGCTTTCCATTCCCCAGGCTATACGTTTAAAAGAATAATTCCCTTCCTACTGCCTTATTACTTTCCGTACCTTCTCTCCACTCAATCCCAATGGTTCCTTTTCTAGTTCTACATTACAAAAATAGCAAGTTTTCAGGTATTCCTTTAAAAATACAAGATTGTTTTATGGAAAAAAATATGTAGCCCTTATATATACCGGTAACAAATATGTGTGAATATACAGTTACATGTAACTTATGTAAATATACAGCAAACAAAGGCATATACATACACATAAGTATCTAGTTACATATTATATAAAAACATATAATATGTAAATGTATAAAAACTAGTCGTAAGTTAAGAGCAAGGACAATGCACTCAATTATAGTAACACGTTATTATTAACGAAGGTTCAGAAAGGGACACCCTAAGTGAAAGCCACATCAACTACAAAATCTGAAGTCTCCATTTTCCCCAGGGATTTTCTTCCTTCCTACTACAACTTCAGTGCTTTCATCATATTTAAAATCGACCTGAATAACCGTCATATTTTACACCCCCAGGCAGTATCCTCCTCATTTAGATACTGAGGTTATTTCTTTCCTCACCTAAACCAGAGACAACGTCAAAGTCACACGCGATCTTTGCAGAGCTGAGCCTGACTTGCCGTGGCCGCCCTGGGAAAGTACAGCAGGGAGCGCGGTGCTCACAGGCGGTGGGTTCCCGGGAGGCACCTCCCCTCTCTGAGCTTCACCATCGCTGTCTCCTCGGCAGGCGAAATCACACCCGTTGTCTCAGGGAGGCCCAAGGCTCCATGGAGTTCAAGTGTCATCTCCCCACGTGAACACCCTCCAACTGTCCACCGGCACCGCATCCGGTCCTGCACAGCACCCACCACACACCTGTGTGCTACAGATGTGCCAGACGCGGGTCCCGAGTGCCCGCGAGCTGCTCAAAGGCAGCCAGGAGGGACGAGAGGAGCAGGGCCAAGGCCAGGGACACGGCCAGGTCCCCGCAGGGTGGCAGTCACACCAGGGTCGGGTTATGGCGAGGGGAGCGCAGGATGACCAGGAAGAAATGGAGGGAAGGACACTCCTCTCAGAACAGGCCGTCAGACACAGAGGAGAGGAAACAGGACTGATGAAAGGGGGACCACTAGCGACAAGGGCATCTTGAACGAGGATGGTGCCAGTGGGAAGAAGGCACCACGCTGCTAACGACAGCAGACAGACGCGGGAGACGGGCAGCGACTGCAGCGAGGTGCAAGCCCGAGGCTGGAGGAGGGGTGGGCGTGCACACGGAGGACACAGGGATGGCACTTACGGAGGTAAGCCAGCTTCTTACCACTTCTCACCTGGATCGCCTGTCACCGCGCCTCCAATAACATCAGCACCCACAAGGCTCCCAGAGCAGGTCTTCATTACAGAAACGCCTGATCACATTAGCACTCTCATGTACTCCGTGGCCAAGACCGCTGGGTTTGCCCTGCCTTTCCTTCGGGTGACAGCAGGCCACAGCGCTCCCGGAATAAAGAGCCTCGCGTCCCAGCATGCCTCAGAGCCGGTGTGTGCGAGCATGTGGGTGAGTGGAGTTGGGCCAATGGAAGCTGAAGGTCACATCCACTTCCTACAACCCAACAGTGTTCAGAATGAAACTCAAACCCTTGCTTTAAGAACTGTGTGATCTGGCGCCAACTCCAGCCTGACCACCCTCCTGAGATACGCTCACTCAGAAACATGGCCCCCTTGTCACTAGGCCAGTGATTCGGTGAAGCTCACACCCTCACGGGAGGCTCTTCCATGATTCCCACGTCCTCCCCGCCACACGCTCATCAAACACCCTGTGTGTGTTTCCATCATCAAACGCTTTCCCCGTCTGATAAGCGGCGTCATTTCCCGTCTCCTCCACAAGCACTCCCAGCACACATGTGCTGAAAACAGGGCGGGCCGAAGCAACACACGGCCAACGCCAGGGGCCCTGGCCTTAGGGGAGGCACTGTAAGTGTGGGCTGCGGAGGGGCGAACACGGAGCTACGTCTACAAGCCTGAGCACTGTGGTGAAGATCTGAGTAAGAACCAGGAAGCCAGCAACACAGCCAGCCAACGCCTGGCTGCAGGAGGAACCATCAGCTTCAAAGACACGAGAGTACAAGACCGCTGGTGTCCAAGAAGCCCACCTCTGATCCGGCTGGTGGCCCAGTATGCTTTCTGGCGTACACGGTACCTCAAGGAAGAATGGAGACATGTGACTGAAGCACTCAGACGTGGTCAAACAGCTAACTTCAGTACACAGAAGGAAAAAAATCACTATCTGAAGCTGGATGGATCTAATAGACCCAAAAGAGTATTTAAACACGCTTAGTGGTACTTTAAATACTCAAGGTAAAAGCATAAAGTTTCTAAAACACTTTAATGAAGCCAGTGATCTGCATTTTCATTTAAAAAGTTCTAACAAAGTCCAAAGGAGAAAAAACAAAAAGTCCAAAGGAGATCTACTTTGTTGTTCTTTTCTTTCAAGATATGATTCAATGACCTGAAAGAGGAAATTTTCTGAAATCCTAAAAATGTCATTTAAGGTAATATACATCAATTATAACCTTTCAAATCAATATTCTTGCCAACTATTTTTTTAATTGATAAAATACCGAATGAACTTCCGCGTTCTAGATATGAGGAACTAATAAACAGTGACAGGTCAGCGTTGGATAACAAGAGCATCAAACACAACCAACAACAGAGGAAAGCATGCCGATTTGCCACAAGCCCAGTTACACCATCCAGTCTGCTCAACTGTCACTTAACATGGATGGGTGAAGAGAGCCAGAGGAGAACACGAACAGTCTCATAAGCAGCCACACCACATCTTCCTGGGGCAGGAGGGAAAGGAATACTTCTTAGCCTCACTGTCAAACCCCACATCCCAGCGTCAGAATATATTCGGAAGATAGGAGTTGGAAGAGACAATTACACGTTCCTTTGAGTACAATTTTCTTCATGAAAATTGGGAAGAGGAGGGCAAAAAGAATCTGAGAATAACTGAGATTCACCCCCATAAAACAAGAATGCCAAACGCAGAGTGGAATCTGCTCCCCTGACCGAATGCTGGAGCACTTCGGCCGAGGCTTCAGTATTCGCTGACGCATGGCACCACCTCTCAGGCAGTTAGAAGGCATGTCACAACCAAGCTGTGTCTCCAGCTGTGACATGGCTGGGCACCGAAAGCCAGGAAGGAGACGGAGAGAGAAATTATTTCCTTTATCATTTATCAAGGGTCATGATAAAATGGTTCAGTCTTTATTCACATTTAGTATTTTTTTCCTGTTCAGTGGCCTTTAAACCAGTTAAATGCAATAAAAAACTATGTTTTAAAGTTATACTATTGAAATATATTAAATAATGACTGCCCAGATTGGAAACTAGCCACATGTGAATGAACGCATCTATCCCTCAGTCCTCCAGAGAGCCATACATACTGCGACATTCCTCTGTGCTGTATTATTTCTCATTTGGATATCTGATTTAGCCAAAATGTGTTTAAAAAAAACTCTGTAAGAAGGCAGGGGCTGAATTAAATGCATCTGTGTGTAAAGGAGTTTTGCTTATTTTATAGTCAAAGCAAGGAAAGTACGACAGTGAAAAACAATTATTTTGATAACCTAAAAACAAAGCCTCAAGTAGCCATTCTATTTGCACACGCAAAACTTCAAATACAAATTGATAAACATACACTGAGGGCATGTTATATATAAAGAAAAACATAAGAAATAAATACTACAATTGCATGAGGGACACAAATTAAAATGACAATGAAATGATGCACATATCAGTACATACTGATACGTATTACACTTACACATATACACACATAAATAAGAGGGGTGAGAACCGTAGCCTGCAATGGTCTCCAGCCTCTACAGAGAGATCCTAAGCAGCGAAATTTTGGTGTTGTGATACACAGAAATGGGGAAGAGTATAAAAAAAATGACGATGAAATGAAGCAGGTAATCTCACCTTCATTACCTACCTGTGGAGAAGTGAAGAACACCAGGTTAATAAATCAAGTGTGGAAAAACCCACACGTGACCCACGTGAACAAGGCACAGGGCAAGCAGGGCGCTGCGCTACAAGGGAGGATGCGTCCGGGCGACGTTGGCGCCGCTGCAGCCCCTGTGCTCACAGAGGAAAGCATGGACCCAGTCTGACAAACTGGGGGAGCGCAGGATGCAAATTCTATTTGTACAGCGAGGTCAAGAATCATCTCACTTCTCCAGGCTAGGTTAGTGTAACAAATTCACACACCGATCAATTCTCTTCTTACAGATTTCCCTTGTACATTTCAAAAAAGAGAGCTGAGAATGAAATCTTGAGTCAACACAGAACCTGCCCAATTAAAAGGCACAATACAACTTATACTGGCCACCAGAACACAGATAACCCATGAGCCTGTCTCTAAAGTTCAGGGTAGCTTTGAAACTGTCACTGGCTTTAAAAATCTATAAAAATAACCCATAAAAAAATACTTCATGGTCACACTTAAAATAATTCCTGCCCAACACTGCAGCTTTTCTGGGGCATTTACTACTTCTTAAATTATTTTCATGTGCCCAAAACTGCCATCATGGGATTCTGAACATACACAAGTCTTAATATCTATCATCTATCTGTCAGTGTGTCTATCTGTCTATCATATCTATCATCATCTATTATCTATCTATATATCTCTCCATCCATTCATCCATCCATCCGTTCATCTACTCATCCACCCACCTATCTACCTATCTCCTTACTTAAATATATATTTATTTGAAAAACAAATGAAGGTCTTCAATAGTAGTGTAATATTCAGTTATAACTAAATGCCAAAAGTCAGGAATAAAAATACACACTTTACTTTGTATTTTGTATCTCTAAACAAAAATATGCAGTAAAAGTTACTCCTTTATAACCAGAAATCATTACATGTATTTTTCCACAATAACTAAAGATAGGTGACATGATTTTATTTTTTAGGAACAAATGCCAACTGAAAAACCAAGTAAGACGTGTGGGAGCTATTTGTAAAATGAATTAAGAACATAAATGTCATCAAAGTAAGGGAACTACAGTAATAAAGAAACTTCTAGTACGTTTTGTATCGAGTCATCATTCAGACACACTATAAAAGACACAAAGACCACAGAAAAGGTGCCAAGGCTTAGTCCCTGCAACTCTCCGTCAAAAGGATCAGAATCCAAACTGCTGAGAGGGCAAGCGGTGCGTGGACGTCCCCTGGGAGATTCCCTCCCGAGAGAACGGTGCGCCCGGCGCCATGAACCAGCCCTTCACCACCAGCTACGCTGATGATGTATCGGCCAGCAGCGTTGCTCCACAGCCCAAGTTCAGAATATCTGCAAGACGGGCTACGCGTTATAAACCTTCAGATCAATGAAAAATCAACCCTAAAGAATAATTAACATAAAACAGCAATGAGATCTTATTCAGAGATAGATTTTATCGCACAAACATGTAAGAGAATCAATGAGGTCCTTAGAAAATTTAACAAAGAAAAGAAAGAGAAACGTGTCAGGATAAAGGCCTATAAAAAGCAATTCCTTACTTATTATCTAATACATAAATCATATCCACAATTTTATAATAGGCCTGTGTCTTTATTGATACAAGTATTGATCAAAAGTCAACACCATTAATATTTATGCATGCTAAAATGCAGAATATTTTCAACAATTAGATTATGTACTTATTAGAATAATACTCTATTTATTGAGTTTTATGGATATAAATTTAAATGACAAATGCTGTATCTGATTATATCAGTACTGAATTAAAACTACAAATAAAAATGTTTCTCCACCAGATTGTAAATTTAAGTCAGTCAAAGCCACTAAACAAAAAGCCAACAATATTGTGACATGAGAAGATAAGAAATTGAGGATTAATAACAATGTCAAGATTAAGAATCATTAAGAAGTCAAGAATCATATGATTTCAATCATATGTGGAATATAAAACTGAAAACAACAAACACACAAACAAAAAGCTCGCAGACACAGACAACAATCCAGTAGTTACCAAAGGGACGAGTGGGGCGGTGACCGAAGAGCATAAAGTGGTCACATATACAGTGATGGAAGAGCTCACTTTGGGTTCTGAACACAATAAAAAACAATTAGAACCATTTAGAAAGGGTTTTAAACTCATTTGTAGAAATAGAATTTAGAGAAAAAAGAATCTGAGATATTCTTTCCATATTATGGAAAAAGCAACAATTAGTTATCACTGTTTTATATCTAAAAATACCACACATTTGTCAACTTAGGAAAAAAACAGCTTCTATAGGGAGTTTGATAAATACTAAAGAAACATTCTTACACTTATTTTATTATAAATGCATCATCTAGAAAAAGCATTTAGCTGTTTGTGTTTGTGAATGCTGTATTTGCCTTTAGTAGAGCTATTAATAGTAAAATTTCATCAGTTTTTACAAAAAAGATAGATTTTGAATTAACAGAAAATTAAATTGCAAATAAAAAGTTCTGTCTATTTGTGATACGGTAGCTTCAATTAATGAGACAGAAATAAACCTTAACCATCAAGATATAAAAAGTAAGTTTTTAACAGTAAGTGTTAAAATAAGAAAGTTTAAGATGTACTGAAAATTCCACTGAGTTCTTTCACAAAATGAGTCTGATGGAGGGCAGAATCGCAAGGTGGACCATTCAATTTTCCACCTCATACCAACATCACCCAAGTATCCCGAGATATATCATAATACCATAATGACTTAGAAGCAAGAAATTTTCTTAAATTGGCTAGATCAAGCCACAAAGTGACAGAACAGCACAAATCCAGAATGTCCTTCTGGATATACTGGAAGTCTCTAGTACATCCTACAATTTCCGATCAAGAACGTGATGATCGGAGGCCATTTTCTCCCCCGGCCATTTGCCAACTCCAGCCCAGGCATACATGAGGCTTGCCCCAGGCCAGGGCTCCCCTGGGGCAAAAGAAGCCCAGCAGAGATCCTGCCCATCACACAGTGACAGGCTAGTAACAAGAGGAAGTGAATCCCAGGGTGGTCCTTCCCACAGGACACCTGCTTTGGAGAGGTGCGGGTGGAGGGAGGTGAAATGGTGGCGTTTGTTGTAAGTCTCATGGACCTCAGGAGACAAACCTGCTGGGGAGGAGGAGGGACCTGCCACAAACACAGACTCAGCCGGCAGACTGGGGAGCTCATGCAGTCTGGAGTGCAAGACAAAAGAACGATGCTACACCCTCTGAAGACAAATGTGGGTCTCATTCACTAGTCTAGGGATGAGGGGAGAGAGCCCACCTTCACCCAGCAGGTCTCCATCAAAACTATCAGACGTCTCTAGCTCAGAAAGAGGGACAACCACAGGGGCATGGACGGCCAGCCAATGCAATCTGCTCCTGAGCCACCCCTCATCTCTCTGTCTACCGGAAGAAAGAGGGCATTTCCTAGCAGAAGAAACTGTGTGGGACTCTCTATTCCTGCACACACCATGCTGAGCCACAAACAAGAAATTACCAGAAATGCGAATATGCAGGAAAGGGCATCGAATAATGCAGAGCAAAAATAACCAAAGCCTCTGAAATAAGTATGATCCTTATGTTAAGGAAAACAGATGAAATGAGGAACAAAATGCGTGGAAAAATAAGAGAACTTCAAGAGAAAATCATAATCTACCTGAAAATTTCAGATGAACATTTTAAAACAAAAACATACATTATAAATTATCTTTCAGTAAGCATTCCCTGGTGGCTTAAAAGAAAAGCCAGCACATCGAAGGACAGGATTAGTGAATTCTGAGACAGTGTATAGAAAACACCGAAACTGAAGAATAATGAGAGAAAGAATGGAAGAACAGATCAGAGTGTAACAGGCATGTGGGACATGCAGGAAGGCTCATCATACATGAACCTGGGGCCCCAGAAGAAAGAGGGAGAGAAACAGGAGCAGTATCCAAACCAGTAATTGTCAAGAAGCTTCAAAACTGAAGAAAAACACCAACCTCCACATTCAAGAGACTCAGCAAACCCCAAGCGGAATCAAACACATGTGTGCACATGCAGGTACACCCATGCATGCATAAGCACACATGTACACACATGTCCCACTATAATTAAAGCTGAAAACCAAAGACAAATAGAAAATCATAAAAGCAGCTAGAGATGGTGAGAAAAGACACTATCTCAAAGGAACACAATAGATTTTTCCAGAAAAACAGATGACATGTGGTGAAATCAAGTTCTGACTGTCCTATCGGGTGTGGGGACAGCACTGAACGGCTGACCACACAAGAATCAGATGGGAGGAAACCTCGTAGGCAGTGGACTCCGCAATCTGCTACGTATCGGAAAAATGTGACATGTCTTTTAAATTTCACAACTTTCTCAGATAAATATTATTATTACTTCCTTTTACACACAGAATCTCTAAGCTACTTGCCAAAGACCTCACAACTCCTAAGACAAATCCAGAACTGTCGGAAACAATGGTTCTGCTCCCAAACAGCCTGTTCTGTGGTTTGATTCAAAGAGATGGAAACAAGAACAATGATGAAATGATGTATGTTTGTAAAAGAAAAGTTAGTAGAAAAACATGCAAAGATTAAGATCAATAAAATAAAGAAAAAACAACAACAGTGAAACAACAACACAAAGAAAACCTTAAAACTACAGACAGCAGAGAATAAAATTAGAATGACTGATAGAAAATGAAACTGTGACCGTACTTGTCTGATGCAATGAGTGAAATGAATGCAAACTCGGCATTTGACCTAATCTAATTTTTCTCTGTCTGCTAACAGTTCAAGACCAAGAGCAGGATGTAATTACACACATATAATGCCATTTGGTCTGAAGACACACATGGACTTCACAGCGAATCCTAATTACTCCTAAGAAGACAACTCAGTATATCAAATGGTGAAATTACTAATAGAAAAGAATATAAATCTTCGATATTTAAATAAAATATAAAACAAGTGAATAATTACAACAGTTTCATGAACATCTCAAAAGATAAAAAGATACAAAACTGTATATCAAAACTCTCAAATTCAAAGATAAATACAAGCTGACCAGATGTACCATTTTAAATGAGACAGAAAACAACAGTACTGACCCATTTAAAATGGTACATCTGGTCAGCCTAAATAAATAACTGTAAGTTTATGATGTACAAAATACCAACCATGAAATTAATTAATGTCTTAAAAATATGAAAGTAGAGACAATGAATCCTAAGATAAAGACCTCTCATTATTTTAACCTAACTCAGGACCATAAATACATAAAGGAGTTTTTAGGAAAAGACTGAAAAACTAGCTCTTGCTGGAAGAATCATGAAAGAGGCGCCCCCAGGGACCTCCCTCCGCAACCACGCAGAATGTCTGTGGCCACCACATCAGTAAGTGGGCAGGTCATTATAACTCAGGAGGGTGACAGTGACGGGGACACAGGATGTGCTCTCACCGTAATAGCTCACAAAAGACAGTAAATGGGTCTGCGACTGATTAAGCTCCTCTACCAGAACGGCTGTGGGCAGTCACAGGAGGGGGGGACCTCTGTTCTCACAGGGCCACCATGACCAGAAAAGCCCTGATGAACAGAGCTCGGAGCCAAGGCCCAGGTGCCATAATGAGAGGAAGGTCAGATGGTGCAGAACCCAAAGGCAGCAATGAGGGGCTCTCAAAAACCATGCAGCTCAACAAATTCCAATTCAGAAACAGTAAAAATCTGAATGCCTAGTTCTAGGCCTTGATGGGACAATGTTTTACCCAAATACTGAAGCCCTCCTTGAAGCAGCTCTGTCACTCAGCGTCACTCCACTGTCTCCCTCACAAGCCACTCTCCCGGCATCCCCTGCAGCCTCCTCTTTACCCTGCTGATCTCTCAGGGGACTTCCACAGCACGGTCCCCTCCACACCTGCCACAGGTAACTGCCCGTCCTGCACTTTACAAGCAGGGGCAGCCTCTACCTCTTCAAGTTGTTACCATCACACCTGGCCCCACCTTTACTTCCAAATTGACAAATATAGCTTCCCAGCCAGCACCTCCACTTGAACGTCTGATAGAATCTCAAACCTCTCTCGCGATTCCCCAGATGACTCAGAATGGGTCCCTTTCAGTCTTCTGCATCTCAGTTAAGAGTATTATAGCCTCACCAACTCAGTTCATTCCATTCTCAGTTCCTCTCTTTTACTCCTATGTTACAATCAATCCTTCAGTGAATACCATCAGCTCTGCCCTTAAAATGTATCACAAACCTGACCAGTCCTATTAGCTTGGTCCAAACCACCATCACCTCTCATTTGAACTAACTGCTTCCACTGGTCTCTCTTCACCGGACTATGCTCTATGCTATGACCTTCCAACTCAGCCCACTCAGCTCCACACACTGCGGAACATGAAGACTCCTAAAGAGTCTATAGAGGTGTCGATTCCCGATTCCTAGCTCCCTTCACTGCCTCATCCATCAGCCTATCACAGCCCTTGAGGCAGAACCACACAATGGTTCTGCTGAACAACATCCTCTTTCACTCCGCCTTCCTCTACTTAAGAACCAAAGAAAGACATCCTTCTCACTCGTCCTCTACTGGCTACAGAAGAGGCAAAAAGCCATGGGGCCTCAAAGACACGGCTGTTACCGGAAAAACCTTTTTTAAAATCCTGGCGTCATACACCTGGAGGTAGATTTTCTATACAAAAAGAGAAGCATGGCATCAGACCCAGGACATCAGGCCTAAACTCCAATGTTCTGGACTCAAGGACAGTACAGATGGGATGGTGAGAGGGATGAAAACAAGGAATACACAGGAGTGGAATCTTGTTTCACTAAGGCCCAAAAAAACCTCAAGGCAAAGATCCATGCCTTCCCTAAGAGTGGGGCTACCTCAGGTTTGCCTTTTTTTTTTTTTTTTTTAAAGAATCCTAGGAAATAATTTGTTAGGAAACACCCTATCTACAAATCTACTGTGATGGGCTAGAAGAAAGAGTGCTCTCACTCACCCAGGTCTCAGTCTACTTCAGTTGAACATTTTTGTGATTTCAAGAAGGAAGAGGTGAAAGATTCCACACTGACTTCCAGTATACCAATAATACATCAGGAAAAGAAATATTTCTCAGAGGCAATTTAACACACGTATTTTCTTGAACATGTATTCTAACTTGCAGGAGAAACATCATCATTAACTCCTACACCAAGAATGCTGGGTACTATAAATTGTTACTATCGTAAGTGCACAGGTCTACCCTCTCACCAAACACCTCTCTGCTTACTTATTCACTCCTACCATGTACTCCTTAGAATTACACTCAGTTTCAAAACAATGTAACTACCATAACAACAAAATATAAGGAGTGTCTAAACACACATATTGTATAAAGCAATATACCTAATAATCATCAAAACTTCATTTCTAAGCCCTACAATTATAGCATCTTGATATCATTTATGCATACTATTAACTTCCACCAGACTTAGTCTCACCCTGGTATAATATCCATCATAGGCATATGAATTAAAATTTTAAAACGATTCCCATCCCTCCATCTCAATAAGAGGTGCAATTGTAATGACATCATACTGTATAGGTTTAATAATTATCAATCTTCATATTAGTTTGATTTTTTAAGTCAATTGTGCATCAGTAATAATTATAATAATAATCCCTACCAGACAATTTCAATGCTTAGAGCTTTATGGCTAAAGATATGAGGGCTATCGGAAAAAACATTTTTCATATTACATGGCTGGATCCTTTCTGGACAGCCCACAAAAGTAAGTGTTATGTGCACACACATACACACACACAAATGATATGATCATTAAAATATTTTCCCATGTAAAAACCATAAAATATGGGGAAGCCGGGATGGCTCAGTGGGTTAAGCGCTCACTCTGCAGCCCCGGGCACCAAGGATCGAATCCCGGCCCCGGCCCGTGTGGACCCATATGCTGAACTGGGGAGTGCCCCCAGTTCAGTTCTCACTGGGGTGCAGCCCCGCTCCCACCTGTGGAATGAAAACATGTGGAAAAACCAATGATGTACAACTATGAAGATTGTTCTGGGCCCTCCCCCTCCTCTCTGTCTCTGTATCTCTCTCTCTCTCTCTGTCAAAAACAATAAAAATAAATCTTTAAAAGAAAAAAAAAAAACCATAAAATAAAACGTGTGAAGAAAGTTAGAGATACGAGATCAAGAGGAGAAACCAACCTGCATTTTCTGACACTTATGGAGGAGCTTAGTGTTGGTGCTGTGCATCAAGCCATGCTGCTAAATGAATGAAAGGCACAAGGTCAAGGTGACTCACAGTCAGGGAAGCCCTTCTAGGTGTCAAACACGCTGTTTACATTCGTAACCTCATTTAATTTACTCTTTAGGAAAATTCTGAAAGAAAGCATTATTCCCCATATTTTTAGTGGGGTAAACTGAGGTTCAGGGTTAAATGTCTTGGCCAAGACTGAATCAGTTAATAAAAGGGTTGTTAGGATTAAAATACAGGTACTAGATTTTAATAGCCCTATGCTTGAGTTTTAGTCATTATGATGTGTTATTTTATTTCCCTCACAGTACTTTCCATTTATTATCTCATTTGAGCCTCACAAGAGTCTGCATCTGATCGTATCAGCTTTACAGATAATGAAACGAAGACTCAGGGAATCAAAGAAACCTGCTCAAGGAAAGCAAGCGATTGAAGAGACAGCCGGAACTCCGGTGCTGTAACCCCAGCTCTAACTTCTCTCTAGAATCCTACACATGCACAGACTGAGACAGGTTTAAAGCAACGTGCACAAGGTCACACAGTCGGACAGATAAAAGGCTGCATTAGTTTAAAACTAGGTCAACTGGTTATTACTCAAATTAACTTTCCAATATGTTATACTTGTATTGTGCCACTACCAAAAGCTTCAAAAGCTTACCAGTTTACAACTGCCACAAACTTTCTGAGATATGATACAGACCTTGTTGAACATTAGCCATAGTAATAAAAACATAAGCAGTTCAGGGTAAGAGACACACACAGTGTAACTGGAACTATCCTTGTTGCTCCCGAATAGTGTAGAAAACTTACCTGCGCACAGACTGGCTTTGGCCTCTACAAAGCACAACCTTACTTATGGGTACTCAGCATGATTTAGCAACATTTCCCTATGTTCCAGTACATACGAAACAAACAGGTCATTAAGAAAAAATCAGAATGAAAATATTTAATGATCCCAAAAGATTTACCTCTCCAGAAAAAATAGCATATTAGAACTAACAGGAAGGTTTTTCTTAATGAATATACCCATGTGCTCTTTCTTCCATTAAACATGAAAGACTGGAAGGGTAAGAAAGGTTGAGAAAATCAAGTTGGAGTGTGATTTTCTCGCCAAAACAGTACACACTTCGATGTGCTTGTCTAATGCTCGCCTGCCTTAAAATAACGAAAAATTAAACACCTTAAGGCAGTAAGTTCCAGCTGAAATAGCAGATACAATTTACGTTCCACTTCTCTTTGTCTCACCAATACCAGGCAGAAGCACTCTGCGATGCAGTTGTTTACGTCCCACTTAACACTGTTCAACCCGGACAGTAAGGCTTTCGTTGAGTGACAGAAGTCAGGCCTCTACTCCAAAGCAGCATACATTTTAATGCTGAACATTCTCATATTTTCCTTCCCTCGTTATAAAAATAAAAAATTGTGAAGAAAACAAAAGATAATCATGGAATCAAAAAATCCCATAATGCTAGATCTAACAGTATGCTTATGTTGCAGTCTGCTACTAAACAATTTGCATTGAAAATGTAGTAGGTATTCATCTCTATCACTACAACTATAAATAGGAAAGTATAAATCAGACCACAGTGACACTTCAAGTGGAAAATTTAGGAGCAGAAAGCAGAGGGATTTTCAGCAACATGTGACAAAACTCAATTATTTATTTAGGCTTAAATGTAGTAAAAATGTAATTAAGTTTTAAAAAGGCAATCAAAGCCGATTGCCAAATATCACAAGAAAAAGATGAAAGACAAGATTATTTCTATTATCTGATCTAAGAATCTGATCTAAGAGCCTAAATAAAAAGTAAAAAGAAACACCTTCGCCATGGCGGGGTGACTGTCTCCTACAAGTCTTTTCATCTCGCAAACATGCACCTCCTTTAACATAACGCTAACGTGGGGAAAACGGGGTCATTTTTTAAAGTAAACTGTTGTTATAAGGTAACTTTTAATTTGCGCACATAATGTAAATTGCTATGGTGAATGCTCGTTGGGTCAGAGAAACAACGGTAGCTGGATTCAGATGTGACCCGGCAGCCCAGGTGTTCAGGAAAAGTGCTGTTAACAGTGAGGATTGATGATCTAATCAAACTGTCACAGCCAGACCCTCGGCAGGGTGGCTGCAGGATAATATTCAGAAAGCAAGCACATGCTTAGTGTTACTTTAAATTGATGCTGACATTTTCAATTGTGAAAAGAAATTTTTTCCTAAGTAATATAGGAAACAACTCAGCTAACCTTCCGGAGGATATCAGATAATCATGGTAGGTTGTTGTGCAAAAGCTAACTTCTCAGAAATGTGAGCACATACGAAATACAAATAATCGGACATTTCAGAGATTTACTACAGTAATCAACATTTTAATTACTTTCTGTTTTCTTAGATGTACAGTACTATTGTGATGAATGCTCTCTCCACGTACAAACAAAGCAATATTTTCAGCCTGGTATTTGCATCTGGTGGCGAAAAATTCCCACAAGGAATAACCAGGAGTCACGTGCTGATTAATCTAAGACTCCTAAAGTCACGTGTTAATTAAAGTAATTAATATGATCTTCCCTAGCATTGCTATGCATTTGTCACATGGCATGCATAGAAAAACAGTGATTGGGTAGTCAGACTTCATCAAAAACATGCCCAACCCTGCAACAGTAAGAGGTGTGTTTTTTTTTAAATCACTGATGATGGCAATTCAATAAAAACGGAGTGCCTAAGACAACAGTTCCTCCCAGTAAACCCCCAGACCACTCAACACGTGTGTGAGGATTTGCACAAATCTCAAGTGTGCACAGAAATTCCGCATAACGGGAAGAGAGACAATGCCGTGTGCATCTGACTCCCGACACAGGTCCCAGCCACGTCCCGCTCCGAGCCGCAGCACTTCTGAAAGTGTCTGCACAGACGGGCAGGGCTGGGGCCACACCAACACAGGCCTGCGGGTGTGTATTCCTGGCAACGTTCTGAGCTCTGGATGCAGCCTCTGCTCGGCTGCCAAGGACAATCGAGTCTGTTAAGCTGCTTCATGTTTTTAAGACACGTTGTAAAGCATCTTCGTGAAAAATTTTCCCTCTGTCATTCCTGACCTTTGTGAAACGGTGCCCCAGTTAGTATTAGTATTGATAAAAGTCACATTATCTCAGTCATTCACAGCTGACACACGGACCCACAGTAACACAACACAGCTCCCTGGATTTTCACGGAAATGTGACAGAAGTAAAAATACTGAAGCTTTCTTTTTCATGAGGAATCAGAACAAGCTTCTACATCTCCTGGTAAGACTGACTCAGGTCTTAATATGTGCCCTTTGAAAATGTCTGATAGAATCTAGTAAGATATAAAATAAGAAAAAAACCACCATATAAAACAGTTCAGAAAATCAATCTAAAATTTGTTAATATGCGTGAGGAGGATGTTTTGCTCCTAAAAACTGAATGCCACACATCCTGTCTTCACAATACAAAGTGAACACTGCCGTGTCTGCTTCCAGGTAAGGAGAAACCCCATTGCAGCATTCGAGGTGCTGGAGCCAGCCCTCTCTCTGGGGGGTTGAAGGTGCTCGGGCTGCCCCTCCCAGGAGCAGGCTGGAGACAGCCCATGTGGGAGCCACGGGGCTGGGTGCACAGGACTGTCAGTCACGGTGGAAGCCTCCGGAAGGGCAAGCCCACAGCCAGCACAGTGCGACGAAAGCCGGAGCTCCATCCCACAGAGCAAGGGAGCCACAGAGGCCGCAAGACGTGGGCAAAGGCTCTGGGGACTGGGCAGGGAGGGCCGAGGCTCACGGTGCCTTCACGGGACAGTTTAACAAAACGGTCCTGGAATTACAGGGTCTAAATTGGGCCTCGCTCACACTTCACCCACTAAGAGCCAGAAAAAGTCTCCATTTTATTTTTTTTTAATGTTATCAAATCCACTCCTTCTTTGTCAATACTGAATTCTATGTGGCACAACACCTGAAGACACCTTACACAACAGAAAAGTAGGAACTCCTACCAGCGGTTGGCTGGCAGCTGTTAGAACACAGACCACCATATTTATCATGAATCTTTTGACAATTTATTGCAAACTTAGTTATTAAAGCTTGTCTGGACCATCAAGGGTTCGATAAAATGTGTTCACATTAAAACTAATAGATACAAAAACATGAAATCTCAAGTTAATACATTAAGTATTCTTTTTCCTTTCCCTAGATAATCACTACTTGAGAATTCATACATGGAGAATGTTTTCACAGTATTTTCCATCAAAGCATTGTTAATAAAAGGGAAGAGGGGGCAAGTAACAGAATTTTAGAACTATCAAATGCAAAGCAAACTTGAAATTTCTTTGAAATCTCACATTTTTGTATTTGGCTACATAATATATTGGTTTATTATAATATAGGAAGAACATTCTTCTCCATCCTCCTAATACCCACAGGAAAAAGGAAAAGGCTGTATTTTTAGGGAAGAGAATTTTCTTCTCACAAGGCCACATGTTAATATGCCATTTCAAAGGGCCTGTGTACTTTGAAGACTTTTGGAATGTTATTGTTCATGCAGAGTAATTCACACACTCATTCTGTCATTTCTGTGATGAGCAGCACAAATGTAAGAGGTAACTGAGAGAGGGTAAAGGTGTTCACTGACGTGATAGTAAAGCGCTTGTTCGTGCAAAGCTCACACTAGCACTGCGATCAATGGCATCAACTGCAAACCAGCCAAGAGATGCACACGCTAGGAGATTTTAGTCAAAACACTAAATTGCACCTTAATTACAGGCTGAAGGGGTGTGTTCTTACAGATACAATGTATCCAACTACCTTCCATTTTTAGGATGTAGGTTAAAACACTCAGAAAATATAAAATTAACAATCTGAAGCTCTGACAAATGATTTGAAATAACATGCTATTTTATCCTAAGTTTCACTGATACCATGAAATCACCATTTTCGTGGCCCACATCTGTGATGCTCTAAATAGTCTTATAATATAAACACTAAATCTGGATTTCTACAAAAGCATTTGTAACAAAATAAAACATAATGGCAACTCTATAAAATTAATTTCAGATATATATAACCAAGAATATTATGAAAAACTAAAGAAGTTCTAAAAACTGGTTTTAAACTCCTCCCTATCACAATAATAAAAATATACATTCATATAGTTTTGAAATGCTCATTTTCCTAAAAGAAAAGAAAATTAAATAATTAGGTAGGCCAGAAGATGGTAAGAAAAACACGTATTGTAGGAGGCAAGAGGTTAGAAGTTCATTTCCATTAAACGAAACTACCAGGAAGCAAGCAGGAAAGATAAATGATCTCAAGAACTGGAAAAATTATGGGATGAGGAGGCAATGTAAAGTTTTGCCTATTAGAAAAAAATCTGAGAATAAAAAATAATATGAAAATAAAATCATAGCTGAATTAAAATGGT
>PVKE010007059.1:0-25000 GCA_004027555.1 Craseonycteris thonglongyai | reverse complement strand
ATGTACTCCCACGCATTTCTTCATGCTAGATGAAAAATATTTCATCTTCATTCAGTTTATTATTTCACTGTGTAACATTCTCAAGAAAAGTCCTGATTTATACTTTGTATTACAACAAATGCAAATAATGATACAATCATTAAAAAAAATTCTAAAATTTTTGTAAGTTCCATCACTATAAAAATTTTACAGCAATATGCTTCAGACTAAAAACAGTATTTCTTATTCATTTAAACAGATATATTCAGTCTTTTCTATTTTTTTATATATTCTATTTCATCAATAAGCATCTCAAAAAGGGAGGATTAGTCTTTCACAAAAACATTAAGTTGTAATAATTTACCATCAGTTACTAAGATTAAAAGTGCTAAGAAGTTATTAAGCGTTATATGCAATGCTGCCAAAAGATGCCCACAGAGAAGCATAACTTTACCAAAGAACTAGAAAATTCTAATTCTCTTCTTAATTAATTAATTTATTTTATTGTTTTTGACAGAGAGAGAGAGAGAGAGATAACTGAACTGGGGGAACTCCCCAGTTCAGCATATGGATCCGCACGGGGCAGGGCCGGGATTCGATCCTCGGTCCCCAGCGCTGCAAAGTGAGCGCCTAACCCACTGAGCCATCCCGGCTTCCCCAAAGAATCTTTTTTTTTTTAATTAATTAATTTATTTTATTGTTTTTGACAGAGAGAGAGAGAGAGATAACTGAACTGGGGGAACTCCCCAGTTCAGCATATGGATCCGCACGGGTCAGGGCCGGGATTCGATCCTCGGTCCCCAGTGCTACAAAGTGAGCGCCTAACCCACTGAGCCACCCCGGCTTCCCCTCTAATTCTCTTCTACCAAAGCAGGATGAAATGAAATTATAAAATCTGTGTACACAGACCATTTTTTAATACCAAAATTTTGAACAGCTACATGATCTAGGGCAAATCTCTCTGAAACCGTTTCCACCTCTAAAAAATTCAAAGGTTCCCTTTAAAATCCAAAATTCTGTATTATTCTGCAATAAGCTACCTGGTGGTAGGGCAAATTAAATATAGTATGCCACTGACATTTGCAAGGCATATGAACTGAGACCTTTAGAAAGCCCCATAGAACTTACCTTGTCTCATAAAAGGTGGTAAAGTTATTTCCAAAAAGAAAACTGTGACCCCTTTAGAGTCTTAGTGATTCTATAAATACAGTCTAAAATCATTAATAAAGCTATGAATTCTTCCAATAAGAAAAAAAAAATGAACTCTCTTCTCTATTTCAGAACCTCGTTATGGTAGTAACATCACCCTAAGTCCCCAGGACCCAAACAATGAATGACGGAGTCTGTCAGAGCACAGGTGTGAGGACAAGGACACAAGATGTGTGAGAGCAAGAAGCAGGCTGACCAGAGGACCTGTTTTAGACGGAACAGAAAATAACAGTCCTGTCCCATTTCAAACAGTCCGTACGGTCAGCCCAGTCTCACTGGGCTAAATTCAGGGCATCAGTAGGGTGGCAGTACCGCTGTTCTCTAAGATGGGATGTCCAGTCAGCTTAACAAGAAGAGGCTGGGGGTGCACAATCCAGCAGAGTCCTTTGAACATCCTGGTGGGGCCTCGGAGTCATAGGCAGCAGAAAAGGCAGAGGGACCCAGTGACAGAAACTGTGAGAACGATGACTAACACACAGCAGTCACTGGGAACGAGGCTCTCGAAAAGAAGGCTCCTTGTGACTCCGAATCGCATCGTCCATGTCTGGATTCCTAGGACAGAGCTCGACGGATGTCTTTCGCAGACACTGCGGGAGTCTGAGCAGCACACACCGGGCATGCTCAGTCGTCGGCTGCCTGAAAGCCTGGTGTAGAAGACACGCCTGTCTGTGCAGTCCTGCGATGCCCACATGCTGGCTTCACAAACCTCCTCCTCGAAGGAAGTCTCCACTCTGCAGAAAGCGTTCCTCTAACCCCCGGTCAGCAGAGGGTCCCTCCACTGTCAACTTCCCATGATACGAAGACAAAACACTTTCGATACAAAGACAAAACACTTTCGAAATTTCTAAATCAAACTTTTCTCAAAATTAAAATGAGTAACAGTTCGCCACCGTTATTTCAGATAACTTTTTAAAGACTAATAATCTTCTGACACATGAGAGAGCCATCTCTCAACATTTAGTGAAGTTTCATCCTTCACCGAATGGGGTCCTTCTCAACCAGCCAGAGAACTGATTCAAAGTTTTAGGAACCACCTTTTCTTTGTTTCACAACAAGCATATTATGGGGTCCTGTGAATGTGGGAAACCAGAGACCTCCCAGCACAAAACGAGGCAAAAAATAATCTTGGGTTATCACTGGTCCAATTGTGGCCCCATCTTATGTTCTTTATCCTTCCAATAATAGAATGAAAATCTGCGAATTTACCACCAAAGGTGAGAACTAAAACATTACACTCTAGGTTTTAACTGACCCCAACCTTGTATTTCTACTTAAGAGTGATTACCGGTACATTTGTAGATTTAGTTTCATTCGCTATTTTCATCAGCTCTAACAGATGCATGTTTGATTAAAGTGTTTGGGTTTTAGTCCCTTCTTCGGGGGCAGCAGACGTGCATGACAAGCAGGGTACAGGGACCAAAACTATGCTGAGAGCTGAAGGGGGGTTCCAGCACCCACCAACCTAGTCACCCTGACTCAGAGGCTTCTCAGCACGTCTGGTTCCAACCAGGATTTCCACAGAAATCTAAGTTACGCCTCGTCTCTCAGGCGTCAACACTGTGAATGTTCAATTGCAAAAGTCAACGGCTTACTGTGCACGTTCAAGAGCTCACAGTGTAAAGAGATCTTTACTCTGATGAGGAGCCCACAGCTGCCCTGAGAGGCAGAGACCTGCCCACCGCTGACGTCTGTGGGTTCTCTAGCCTCATCCAGAGCACCTAGCCTCCTACTGGGTTCACATGTTCTGTGCACTTCTTCTTCTTCTTGATCAAAAAAAAACTCAAAGATTCACTGACTTCAGAAGATGTTCATATAGTGCTATATTACACCAATGAGTATTAATAACAAAAATAGCAGGTTAATCTCTTTATTAAAATTTTTCATCTTCAAAATCTGATTATCACATAAACAATATGTCTGTTCAAAAAGCCAAGGCGTAAACTTTGAAAGACCTGATATCCATTAATAAGTCTGCTGCTTTCTAGCTGCCAAAAATATATAGCACATTCATCTCACATAATTATAAGTACGAAATGAGAAAAAGACATTCCGAACATTGTAATGTGCTGTGAGAATAAATGGAGAGATAATCGTTTTAATTAAATTCAAAGAAAATTTGAGCCTAATTCAAATAAAAACTTTACTATTTACATTCTGCTGAATCTGCTGTTTCCCAAAATTCTTTGCCCACTATATAATCCTGAAAAAGGAGGCATCGATATTATGAAGACCTGGGGACTGAAAGATTCTTCGATATGGTTTTACCTAAAAACAAGCATCTTTTAATTATAAAATGCTGTGCGCATGTGTGCGTGGTATTTTTTTATTTGTGTAACTATAAAGTCATGCCTGCGTCACCGTAAGCCTAGGAAAGAACAGGTGTCATTCCCAACACCACGGATGAGAAAGTGGGAAAGGCACGACCAGTCCAAGAAGAACGCACTTGAGGCTGATTCCATCAGGAGGCAGGACATACCTACACAGTTGCATAAAACTACATTAACTTGCAAAACCTCTTTCTAACGTGAATATAAATCACAGAGTAAACCAGCTAAGAAAAAAATCATTTTGAAAAAGGTTCAAGATTTTACTATCTTAAATCTGTGGATATTCACTGAGTGTCAATCACCCTCCCTGTAAAGCTGAGACAGAGTACAGAGTACAGTACACATCCTCAAGAAAAGATCCACGGTAGACAGGGTATACACCTTTTTCTAAAGGAAAACGTAACAGAATGCTCTAAGTCAGCGGTGCCCAACCTTTGGGCTTCCCTGGTCCACCTTGGAAGAAGAAGAACTGTCTTGGGCCACATATAAAATACACTCACACTAATGATAGCCGATGAGCTAAGAAAAAAAGGTCACAAAAAAATCTCATAATAATGTTTTAAGAATTTGTGCTGGGCCACATTCAAAGCTGTCCTGGACCACAGGTTGGACACGCCTGCTCTAAGGAATACATCAGCCTTCCTATGGTAGGAGTGATTATACAGAATGGTAGCCTAGATTTATACCGTAAGTGAGACAAAACCTGGTCTTTGGGAAAACACAAACTGACCCCTGCCTAGAAGACTAGTGCCATGGCTCTCAGCAGGACACAGAGTGGAAATACTAACCAGAGCTAGCTGAGATCGCTTTTCATGTCACCTTGACCCAATGTCTATATCAAACTCACTACGTGATGCTATGTCTAGGAAATTATCATCCACAAAACAAGAAAGAACTGGCTTGCATTAAAACCCAGTGGAAATTATTATTTCTCTGAAAAAGCCGATCTCTCTATTAACATCATATGCTAGAAACAGTTCTAAGCAGAAGTAGGTTGACTCATACGAAATTGCCAACATTTGAGAGTTTTTAACCTAAATGTTGATTTCATATGATTCCACCTTAGGAGGTGCTAATATCTTGGTAAATAACAATCGACATCATGATTCTTTTGAAAGGGAATAAAGAACCCGCCAAAATGAAAGCCAGTCATTCTGTCTTAGGATTGCTTAGGATCGACCTGTCTCCTTAAGGGGCTGCCTGCTGGCTTCCTCCTGAGAGCGTTAAGGGTGAGAGTCACACAGTATTCTGGCCCTTTGTTTTAAGCTCACAATTTATTACAAAGTGACCTTAAGACCAAGAAATGGCGAGGGGAGGGGAACACCTTAGAGAATAACCTATGTAATTCTTGATTTTTCCTATTAAGCTCTGTAGCATAACAAAATAGAAACAGCTTGTTTGTCATCTGTTAAGATAGAAAATCAAATTGCTTTGATCCAACTTAACAAAAATTACTTCAGAAAGGTTATAAGTTTCCTGAAAATTCCTCAGGAAAAATTTTAATCTTAGACTTTTATAAGCAACAACCAAGACATCGTGAATATAAAGAACCTCTCACAAAAGTCAGTGCTATAATGAAACTGTATAAAGTTGGCAATTAACCGTAATTGAAGGCTGCAGAGAACATACAGGCTTTTGTTCTTTTTCATTCCAGCGCTGACTGGGAACTGAAGACAAGAGCTCCAGGCATATTTTAGTCAGAGTCCAGATGCATAAGTACTAGTATTCTAACAGTAATTTAAGTAAAATAAAGAAGAGAATAACCAAAAACATTCTAGATGCTTAGCACCTATGCTTTTTTCTATGCAATTTATTGTTTTGGGTCTTATAGTATGATCTTTGATCCATTTTGGTTAATCTTGGCAGGTAATGACAGATAGCTGTCTAGTTTCATTCCTTTGCATGTGGCTTTTCAATTTTTCCAGCACCATTTACTGAAGAGGCTTTTTCTTCTCAATAGTATGTTTTCGACTCCTTTGTCAAAAATTATCTGCCCACATATATATGGGTTTTTTTTTCTGGGTTCTCAATTCTATTCCATTTGACCTCAAAGATAAGGGAAATAAAAGCAAAACTAAATGAAAAGGACTATGTCAAACTAAAAAGCTTCTGCACAGCAAAAGAAACAAACAAACAAAAAAAGAGAGAGAGACAACCAACCCAACCAAATGGGTGAAGATATTTGCAAATAATGCCACCAATTAGGGGCTACTATCCAAAATATATATAGAAGTCATAACTCAACCACAAAAAACAGTCCAATGAAAAAAATGGGCAAAGGACTTAGACACTTCATTCAAGACAGGCAAATGGCCAACAGATACAGAAAAAGTGATCAACTTCACTAGCTATTAGGGAAATGCAAATCAAAACCACAATAAGATACTACCTCACACCTGTTAGAATGGCTCTCATCAACATGACAATAGCAAGTGTAATATTACAGAGGCTGTGGATAAAAGGTACCCTCATACCCTGCTGGTGGGAATGTAAGTTGGTACAGCCACTAAGAAAAACAGTATGAAAGTTCCTCTAAAAATTAAGAATAGAGCTGCCACATGACCCAGCAATCCTTCTCCTGGGTACCTACCCAAAATATCTGAAAACATTTATCCGTAGAAGTATATGTACCCCTATGCTCATCTTTCATTACTCATGGTGGCCAAGCCTTGGAAACCACCAAAGTGTCCTTCGATACATGACTGGATAAAGATGTGGTACCTACACACAATGGGATACTACTCAGCCGTAACGAAACATGCAACACGGCCACTTGCCATAACATGGATGGATCCCGAGATTATCATGCTAAGCAAAATTAGTCAAACAGAAAAAGTCAAGAACCATATGACTTCAATTATATGGCGGATATAAAACTGAAAGCAACAAAGGCACAAGACAAAGAAACAAAAATCATAGCACAGATAACAGTTTTGTGGTTACCAGAGGTAAGGGGGAGGAAGGGTGGTAGTGAGGGTTAAGGGGCTCCAATACTCTATATGGTGATGGAAGAACTACCGGTAATTCTGGATGATAAGCACACAATGCAACACACAATGTATTATATCATAGAAATGTACATCAGGAACCTATGTGATTTTATTAACTAATGTCACCCCAATAAATTTAATAAAAATTTTAAAAAAGATATTCTAGATGCCTGCCAGGGGAAAACACCTACACCCTGAACAAAGCTCGTCCAACCTGCAGACTGCAAGGACGGGTTTGAATGCAGCCCAACACAAATTCACAAACTGTCTTAAAATGTTAAGTGATTTTTTGCAATATTTTTTAGCTCATCAGCTATCATTAGTGTTAGCGTACGTTACGTGTGGCCCAATACAACTATTCTTCCAATGCGGCCCCGGGAAACCAAAAGATTGGACACCCCTGCTCTAAACATTTACCACATTTGATCCATCATATTTGGAATCACTTATTCATTGACTTTTATAGAAATTAAAACAGCAGGTATTAAGTTCAAGATATAGCTGAACTACTAGACGAACAGGACACACCACGCTCACACACACCTCCCTGTGTTGTCTTCTGGGAAAGCTCTAACTCCATGTTCCACTTAAAAGGCAGCCCTGGTGAAGCTGGAATGGCTCAGTGGATTAAGCACTCACTTTGAAACCCTGGGGACCGAGGATCAAATCCCGGCCCTGGCCCATGCAGAACCATATGCTGAACTGGGGAGTGCCCCCAGTTCAGTTCTCACCGGGGTGAGACCCCAGCCCAGTTCCTGCCCTTTGCAGCCCTGCTCCCACCTGTGGAATGAAACTATGTGGAAAAATTGATGATGTGCAACTATGGAGACTGTTCTGGGCCCTCCCCCTTCTCTCTGTCTCTGTATATCTCTCTCTCTCTCTGTCAAAAACAATAAAAATAAATCTTTAAAAAAAAAAAGGCAGCCCTTCCAAAAGGTCTCTCCTGACCACACATCCTAAAGAAACACCAGGTCCAGACACTCTCAGAACACCAGCCTGTTATATTTCCATCAGAGTCTCATACCTAATAAAATTCTCTTTTTCTTGTATGTAACTGTACTATCTTTCTATCCTTACCCTCTGCCCATCAACCCTAAACCTAAGGGGCATAAGAACAGAGGCTGCAGCATCTCCAAACACTACATACCATTTCAATTTTGGAACACAGCAGTAACTGTAGTAAACATAGTAAATGTTTACTGATAATAAATAAATTGAGGAATAAATGAAATGATTTTATTAGCATCTTCAGGGAACCCCTTCAGCAAGATTGTTCTTGTCCTAAAACTTTCTTTTGCATCATTGCATAGCTTTTCTTTTTGCATATTATGAATAATTATACAACAATTTATCTTCTAAAGGACAAGAATCATACAACATTCATATTTATTTAAATGCCCAAGAATAAAATACACAGCGATAAAATGCTCAACAAAATGCTTAAAATTTACGAGTGAATCTTTAATTTTAGAAAGAACAGAAAACAATCATATCTCTATAACATACATATACTACAAAACTTTATAATGCCTCTACTACTAAATGAGAATTTCCTTCAAACTAGTAAATACGGTATTTTATCAACATAACCGTAATGCACTCAGAGCACAGTCATTTCTGAGGGTGAGCACCTGGTATGGAGGGGAGGCAATGCTCCCTTCTTCCGCTGGGGACACATACTATGTCTGATCAGCAAGCATACTTCAAACAACAGATAATCTTGAGAAATAAAAAGCACCATTGAAGCAATCAATATGCAGAAACACACTAATCTTCATACAGCTGAGTAAGGGCAATTTAAAAAAATGTCTCGTAACAGGGCTGCCCACTGCCCCAAAACCAGTAGCTGAAGGCATATGACCTCCAAATGTGGACCCTACTCTGTGAAAATGCCCAGGGCAAAACTTGCCTTCATTGATGTGAGGTTGTTACAATGTATCTACATGAAATGAAAATGTCCCAGAAAAGAAAAAAGGTGGAACCAGAAATAACAGCCGTAAGACACGTTCCATGAGCCCACCCTGCTTTCCGGAGATGGATCCCAACTTTGGCGCTGAGCTTCCCAGCAGCAAATACAAAGAGGAAACTCAACTACAGGCATGATCCGTCAGGATCTGAGACCAAAGTGACAAGTTGTTTCAGAAATGCACAACTTTTCCAGGAATAAGGACCAGAGAGAAAATTGCCCCTTAGATCTCAAAGGATAAGGCATATCTTCACAAGCAGGATTCTGAGCACTGTCTTTATCATAAAGATATGAGTTTTATAAGGTTACTTCTCAAAACAGTCTTAAATTTAAGTCATGATCATAAAAACAGAGTGAAAAATTAGTCATGTTAACTTAATGGGCTTCAGAAGGAAACAAGAACAATGCAGAAAAGAAAAGCAGCCATCCAGTGGAGGGCCTGGCTGGAGGAGAAAGCTGAAAGCTCGTCAGGAAATGAAGAGGAGGAATGCGAGTCAGGGCAGCTAAGGTAAGTGTCTGGCTAAGGCACAGAATGCAACTGTCCTGCGCAGCTTCTGCAGACACAGCCGTTCTTCATGGAAGCTGAGGAACCCAATGAAGTTATGAGGATGGAAAGAAGGTTTTCTACCCCTCAGAGATGAGCCATCAGAATTATCTGTACTAGGTCCAAACACCTCCCTCAATGAGTAAGCTGGAAGCTTCAACTAATAAACGAAGAGCTGAAACCCAACATTCCACACCCGTTTTGTTACCTTTCACCTGGAAAATCTATTAATATAAGTTAGAAAATACCCCTTTCAGGAAGCAAGCACTTTAATACAACACACCACAGAACATCTAAATTATCCTTTTAATTTAGGAATACTTCCCATAAGCTGACAAGATAACTTTGATGGAAAAGAAATACTTATCTCCTTACGTGCCTTAATGAATTGTCAGTTCAAGTCAGGAAAATACAGGAAATTTTCTAAAAATAATAATCCTGACTTTAGATGAAGTGATATGACTTCTATCTATTTCTCCACATAGAAATAATTATTTAGCAGCCTGTCTATTCAATCCCACTTTTTCAAAATAAAAGTATGTCAAATGATCATAGCGTAGTATTTGTATGCTGGATACTGTCTACAGACAGAGAAACAGGAGAAGACAGATGAAAGGGAGTCCTCAGCTCATGCAGTAGCAACATTACATCCTTAAAATACAATCTCCTACTCACTAAAATAAGCAATCTGAGATAGAAAGAATTCTACTGTGTTTTTCCTCCATTTGGCTCAATAGAGCTACTGCTGATAGAAATATTTTTTAAGCACAGAGGAGCTCATAAACACTTAATTTTTCCTAAATTTTGCCCCCATTAAAAAAAAAAAAAAGTTGTCAACCATTTGACTAAGGGAAGGTTGTGGGGGGCACAATTGATAGCAGTGGGTGTGACCAAGAGGGAGCTCAAGCCAAAAGTCAGGAAACAGGAAGTGGTGGCAAGTTTTGTGAAGAACATGCTACACAGATGATAGACAGCACAGAAGAACATATCTCAAAGCAACCATGGGAATGAGCCACCCATTTCAATGATAAAATAGAGGACAGTGTTTACCTTACAGATATACACATGGAATAAACACTGAGGAAAACTACTGATCCTGTAATAAAATAACCACAGTAATGACAAGTTAGCGATTCCCAAGCACTGAATGAAGAAGGCCTCCCTTTCCACTGTAATTCGCACCTGGTTTCATATAGATACACTTATGACAGGCTGTTTCAATTGTGGTAACTGTGGAGAAGCTTGTTTTCTGTGTTACTACTAGCGAATTTAAAGTCCTAAAGGTATTTTGCTTACTGTGTTACAAAAAATAATTCCTAGGGGAAGCCTGGACAGCTCAGTGGGTTAAGCGCTCACTTTGCAGCCCTGGGGACCGAGGATCGAATCCCGGCCCCGGCCCGTGTGCTGAACTGAGTGCCCCCAGTTCAGTTCTCACCGGGTGAGACCCAGCCCGGTTCCTGCCCTGTGCAGCCCTGCACCCACCTGTGGAATGAAACTATGTGGGAAAACATTTGATATGCAACTATGGAGACTGCTCTGGGCCCTCCCACTTCTCTCTGTCTCTGACTGTATCTCTCACTCTGTCAAAAGCAATAAAAAAAAAAAGAATTGCTTATTTAAAACAGGGAATACTTTAGAATGAAGTTGCAAATGAATTGGACTTTATATTTTGGAAAGTGAATTGAATGTAGCTATTTAGCTGTTTATATTTAAGCGTACAAGATTTCAGGAATGCAGCAATGTACTACTTTGAAATAAGTTCATGGAAATTTAGGGACGAAAGTGTATATTCTTACATAAGCCACCAGTACAGGTGCTCATGGAGTCAGAAAGAATATTTGAAATTATGGAGTGTTCTGTTGCTAATGACAGTCATGCTGGCAAAATGTATTGGTTCATCAAATTATAGTGTAAATATATGAATTTATATGTAATAAATGATCATTTTTGCACATATCAGTGAAAGTACAAGACCTGAAAACTTACAAGCAAAATGCATTATTAATTTAATTGTCATAGCCCATTTACCTAACTTCTATTACTATTTGCTATAATATGCAATGCATAAGAGGCAAGAATCACATTCAAAACATAAAAAAATAAACTGATTATACTGTCCTGGAGAAATTAAAATATAGCAAGCTTGCAAAATTATAACCAAGACATTAATGTTTTAAATGGGTAAAAAAAAAAAAAAGGTCTAACTTAATTTAGAGAGCAGTTATGCCCCACGTGAGGGGTTAAGGTGCTGGTAAGGAGGTCCTTTGTTCCTACTAGAACCCCCTCCGAGGAGTGGAGGAAGGCAGGGGAAGCAAGAGCACTTCTGGCGTTGACTGCGCTTTGACTGCGCTAGGTTTGGCACTCCCTTCAGTCTTAGTCTTTGCCCGTCTATGGGAAAACTATGCTGGCATTGGGGTCCCGGGGTTCCAACTCAGTATTTTCATGCAGTAAGGGGGCTGCCTTATCAGCACACAGCATAAACAAGAAGCACTCCAAAACACAGAAGTTTTAGGAGGAAACCAACTCAATCAAAGAGGTTTGGTTCAGATGAACTTGGACTACTTAGTAGATGATAACTAGAAGTTGGGGTCTACTTTCCTATTTGACATTTATTTCTTAATTTAAGGACAAAAATCACTCTAGTGATGGAGGAAATGCTTAGTATATATATCTCAAGGGGGAGAAAGACTCTCTTTGTTGTATTAGGGAGGGGCTGGGATAAGTGAACACAAGAGCGTTCCTGGGAGGCAAGGAGGGAAATGGAAAAACTGTAGGTCTGCGATTTTCAAACTCCAGTCATAAAACATAGGATGTATCTACTATTTTCAAGGTGCCTGGAGAAAAAGTGTGTGCGTATGCGTGTGTGTGTGTGTGTGTGTGTGTGTGTGTGTATGCGTACACACACACACACACACACAAGGTCCAGTAAAAGTAACGCCCCTTTTTTGCGAGCTGGTAAACTTAAAAAGGGTGTTACCGTACTTCTGCCAGACCCTGTATATACGAGTATGTGGTGATGAATTTTTCATTAATATAAAACAATATGACCACTTATTCAAATTTTTAAATAATTCTTTAAATTCCTAAATAAAAAGCAAAATGATACACTTGAGTTCAAAATGTATACTAGTTATATAGTAGGAAATTATTTTATTTTTACTACGTAATTATCTATCTAGATTGTTTTCAAATTTGTTTTGTGCCTAAACACGGTAAGTACCTACATGTAAAGATTCTCAGTGTAAGATAATATAATTAGTACAAGGAAGAGCATAGGACTTAAGAGTCAGGAAAAAACAATTCTAACATTTATTAATCGTGAGGCATTGAATATATTATGGCATATTCCTGAATCCCAGTCCTTATACAACTGGAATAATAATACAATGTGAATAAGGTCATACAATGATTGAGATACTACACGTGAAAACAAGAACAAAGTAATTAAAAATGTTTGTTTGCACTTTCTTAAATACTTATGAAACAAAACTTTGAACTTATAAAACATATCAAGTCCCAAATTATATATTAAGTAATACAGGATTTAAAAAATTTTAAGAATAATGTATTCAGGATGTGTTCAATACATACATTTTGGTTCAAATGAATTACAATGTTACAAAGGAAAGTATGAGAAACCACAGGTAAAAAGACGTATGTTACATCCCATATTTTCACACAGTAGGCATGTCTAAACAAAAATGCCAAAGAAAACAATATGCCTCTAATAGAAAAGTCATGTTAAACTCCTTATAAACATAGAAAATACTGTAAGAGCATTTTCAATTTTCAAAAAGGCAATTCCACATTTAAACCTATGTTCCAAGAGGTCCCAGGCTACAAAGTGGTAGAATAAATTGCATCATTATTGACATTTTAAAATAGTATTAAAAAAAAACAAGTTTCCAGGAGTATCTAGAATTTCAGATACCACCTTGGAGGATTTGGGTACAGTCAGAAATCTACTGTCTTTGAAGGAAAGGGACAGAGGGCTTGTACTAGGTCTGAGTGAACTGCACATTTTAAAGATTCAAAACTTCCAGAAGTAGCCAGGCTCACCTGGTAGCTGACATTACTGTACTTCATTCACCTAATATAATGAAGTCTATGTGATGAAGCTAATTATGATACAGCAGCAAAGAAAAAGAAAACCTGGCAGTTGATGGCATAATAATTGTAGTGTTGTTTCTCATGACATGGCAAGTGTAGTATTATTTGGGGGATGACACAAGATGTATTTCCTTCTTAATATCAGTAATGTTTAAGGTAAAATTTTTAAAAACTCCAAAGAAAAATACATGGGGAAAATAGGAAAAGTTAAGTTTTACGTATTTATTTTAGCTCATTCTAATGCATTTGCAGAGGACAAGAACCTATCTCTACTTTAAATCTTCTACAGTTTCAAGGTTGTTTTACAAATTCACACACTCAAAGTCTCTCAAATCCTTTTAAATACTTTAGACTGGATTTTTTTTTAATTACAATATGACAGTAACTGGAGAATGGCATAAAAATATGATATTCATACCACAAATGCAGAACATTTGAACAGACTTGATAAAAATTCTAGATGTCACCTATTAAACAAATCCTAAAATAAAAATATAATTATATTTGTTGAAATAAAAAAAATGAAAATTACCTTTCTTTGGGGGTGCCAACTCCATGTTTGCCTAGTAGATGAGTATTTAAGTGCTTCTTCATTACAAAAGCAACCCTAAAAAAAAAAAATAACAGTAATTATAGAACCAAAACTTGGTTCTCTGAAAGAATTATATACAAAAAATATTTTAAAATTGGTATTTACTTATGGATATAACATGAAAATGCACATTACAGTGGCTTGCTTGCTAAATAAGAAAACTGCATACAAATAAAATATACTGAAATACTTCGACATCAGAAGAAATAGCTCTATCTCACCTTACTAGCTCATTTTCTTATTTGAGTATACAAATGTGACCAAAACAATTTTAGTTCTTTAGTCACTGTCTTCGCTGTAAGTAACAAAGATAAAGCAATACCTCTACATAACATTCACTGCCCATTAGTTGATTCTATCCATCAATCATGAAATGACTTCAGAAAATGTCATTTTATTAAATATTTAAGGGACTATAAAAGATAGAATGAATAGCCTTCATGAAGTTTCTTTAAAGACAAGGTAATAATTTAAAGAGAGGTTTTTAAAAATGTAAGGTAATAATTTAGAGAGGTTTTTAAAAATTATATAAATGTTTACTGTGTCTTTAGCACACGCACACACACACACATAAATGCACTTCAGGGCCAAGCAGATATCAATAGCTGAAACAAACAGAAAGTATTACCTGACATGCTATCTTATTTTATACACAAATCAGCTTACTTAATACAATTTTGTTGACATAAATACGAAATGGACAGGAGTCTGCAGCCAGTCCACGGAGCACCATTCTTCTACTGAATATAGTACAACATCAATTTAATTATGTTGTGTGAGTATTTAAAACAATTTAGATCTCATTCAAAACCATCAGACTCAAATAGCTCTCTTGATAAGAAAAAATAATTTTCACTATTGTAACTTACAGTATAAAAGGGCTTGCAAACATTTTTGTTAATTATGTATTACAGCTGTCCTTCATAAAGTTAATTACTAATAGCTGAAAGGCAACAGAATCTATTTGCATATGTACATGAAAGGCATGACATATGCAAAAATATGATTTTAATTAGCATTCTATGATATGAAGGGCTACAAATCAAAGTGGCATGTTATAAGATTCTTAACATTAAACACTGAATTCATCTGGACATGTTTGCAGAAACGGGCAACGTAAGACTGCAAAATACTGCAGCCTTATGCAAGAGATACATCAAAAACCAAGATCGAAACAATTCCTAAAACCGCGAATGCTTCTTTTCTTGTGTGGTCTATTTTGGTTATTTTCATACATTAATACAGAACCTCTGGTTTTAAGGCTAAAATAATATACTACATTTGTATGTTCTAAAGGACTATGACTTCACTATTCAAATAATGTATTTGTATACACTGAAAATATAACATTCATTCCTTTCTATCTATTCAGCAATAACTATGAAAAACACACACTTTACAACAATCAATAACTGATCACATCATTAATCATTAAAATGGAAAAAATAATTATTACATATAAACAATCAAACTGATGATATTAAATGCTTAGCAAAAATAACAGTTCAAGATATTCCATATTGGTTTCTGCTTGATTTGGACAAAATAAATAACATTTTTCATTTCCTTAAAAGAGAATACAGTAATAACACCAGTCCATTTAAATCATAACTTCCCTACTGTCCTCTATTTTTCTATAATTAAAAAAACATAAAGCTAATAGCAAAGAGCAAAGGTTAAGAACCCAAAGCTGCAAAGCGCAGCTTATTTACATGACCAAGAATCACTTACGAGACTGAGCTTAGAAACCACCGTGCAGTTTTAAAAGGAAAAAAATTTCCTAATTTAAATATTTGAATTTTAAGAACTGAAACAAACAATATATTGTACAGGGGAACTAACAAAAAAGTACATAGGAAGGGAGAGCTTTTACCTAGTGTAGCATGCTTACATTATCTGCTAAATATCGATCATACTAAATATTTATACGATTTTAGTATTATGAGAAAAAACTTATACTAAAGCACACTTCACTGTAGTCAAACGCAAGCTATTTAGTCACCCCAAATCTGATCTGAAGTATAAATCTCTACGGTTGGTCTAAGGAAAGCAGGAGCAGGGTAAGTCACAGGGCATCTCAGGGAAGGCCCGTAGGCAGGCACGACTGGCTCCAACACAGTGACCAGCCCACACAGACGCAGTGCTGGCAGCCTGCGACAACTGAACACCGCTTGTCCATTGCGACACCGTCACGGCATCGTTTGAATGTTTTTAACATAATAACTGCTTTTGGAAAATTCAGAATCTAGGTAGGGCCAGAAATAAGACAGAAATAACCCCAAATCTGAGAAGCTAGGCAGGTAGCCTACCTCAAGGCTAATGAACACTCACACCTTCCACATCCCTTCTGCTTGCACACGTGCACTGAGCAGTAGCCACGGGCCAGCCACAGGGGCTGTGCAGGTACGGGGTCAAACCAGACACAGCTGTGCCTCGGGGAGCTTGCAGCATGAAGCAGCTTCTGGACAGGACGAGGCAGCACGACACCCGCCACGGCCCTGCAGAGGTGCCCCCAGCCACACGTGTGCGCGTTAAAGCAGGCACTTAGTAGGACCAACTCCACACGGACAGTCTGAGGCAGTTGTGGTACAGAGGTGACAAAACAAAGTCCCTGCCTCAGGAACTGTATAAGCTAGTGCAGGACACAAACATCAAGAACCAAACGTAAAATACAGAGCATCTTAAACAGTGAAAAGTGTAAGACAAAACAAATGGAGAAGGAAGATCCGAAATGTCAGCAGGGGATCAGTTTTATACCTGGCGGCTCAGGAATGTGATGTGTGAGGAGCTGACCAGGAGGAGCAATGCCCGGAAGGGCCGGTTCTCATGCAGGGAAGGCCCTGCAGGCCGGGGCGGCGGGGCGGCTGGGCTGCCGGCCTCATCAGGGAGGACAGGCCGGGCTTGTACTGAGCGAGAAGGAAGGCAGCACAGACATGGCGCTCACATTTTCATAGGTGCCTCTAGCTGTGCTGTTCAGAATGGACTGGGGGGCGGCGGGTACAGAAGAGAGAAGAGGGATGAATTAATTCTGCTGCGATAATCCAGGCAAAGATGACAGTGGCTTGGACCACGGGCTAGCAGCAGGGAAGACATCTGGTCAAATTCTAGATGCATACTCGTGACAAAAGCTGACCAAATGTCCATGTGGATGGGGCGTGGAGGTTTGGGGCCTGGAAGAACGAAGCTGCTTTGATGGAGACTGTTAGTGTGGGATCCCTGACACATTCAATGAGGACCGACCCCCCTGATGTTCAGGAGGAGGCTGGATCCTGGTCTTGAGTTTAAGGGCAAAATCCATGCTGAAAATGTATTCCCTGAGGCTGTCCATCTGGCAAGTGCCTGACAATCTGAAGGGACAGATGCCTTGAAATAAAAAACAATGTTTCTTAAATACAATTGATTTCCAAGTATCTGTAACTACCTGAAACAGAAACACTTAATATTGTTTTTGGTGTCAAAAGAACAGCACGGTATCAACATTTACATCCAAGGTATACTTGCAGATTTCTACTTTTCAATACAAAAATTTCATATTTTATCTCCTAATTTTAAAATAATTTTTCCTACACTGTATACCTAAAATAAAAACACCTTCCTTCAGTTCCTCAGGATTTCTCACTGCAGAATTATTTCAGTTTGAGAGTCACAAAAGATTATAGGGCTGACCTGGTAAATAAAATACAATGCCGTGGACACAGAGAGAGATGCGACAAGAAACAGACGCCCAGAGCCAGGACACAGGGGTACGGGGCGCACACGCTGTGCACGTCCGGCGTTCCGGCAGGCGGCCGGGCTGTGCTCGCCCTGAACTCGAGGAGCGAGGAGCAGCACGTGCTCCTGAGGTTCGTTTTTATGCTTCCCCCACCTCCCTAATGAGGCCACGATGCTCCTCACAGACAGCCTTATCGGGCATAACATCCCACCACTTGAAAGTTTCTGGTGATCAGGCCAGGTTACAGGAAAGATAAATTAAACACAGCAACACAGTAAGCTGAAAAATCATGTGTAAGAAGGGTTAGCACAAGACTGCGGTGCACGCACACTCACGCACGCTCCTGTCTCACTGAGGGGCCCCGTAACTGACACAGTGCTCCCAACAGGCCCCTCCACTCCAATGCCACACTCTTCCCAATGTGCTCGTCAGACACAGGGTCACTCCCTGAAACGCTGCATAAACTGAACAATAATATACGTGAAGTTCTCAGTCACTGCTGGAGAGGCAGGAAAAACAGGTCCTTTCTATGACTAGTAACGTGTTACCCCTGTAAGAATTACCTTAAATGAAGCGTATTTTATACTACAGTTTCACGTGTAAATCTCCATGTTTAATGGAATAGCTATAAAACATAGATGGATTGTAGGTTTTCCTGCTACAAGACACGTGCACGTTTCCCAGGGCACATGACAAGAGCAGTGGCTTCTGAAACATGCCCACGTCCTAACCTTTGACACCTGCTGGGTCCTACAGCAGAGCGGACCCAGCTGAGTGGCAAGGAGAGAAACTGTCCCAGATGACACTGGGGGATGCAGTGTAATCACAAGTACACCTACGGCGCTGGCGGGGGCCAGAGGAAGAGCCACGCCCACGAAACACGGTCACACACACGACGCTGATGGCTTGGCTCGGAAGACGGCGGACCTGAATGGTGAGCTGCGAGCCAGGCGGTCTCTAAGCTGGTCTTGTGCAAACGCCCGGTTCCAGAAGGACCAAGTCCCCACGACTTTAGTGCTCGCTCACGGGTGCCTCCTGCCCTGATTACAGTGAGGGCTGCACAGGGGCAGCGGTCTATCATTCCTCCTACATTCACTGCTGGCATTCTTCTATGAGGAACTCCATGTTCCCATCTCTCTGTCTGACGCGCTCTCTCTCACCCTCACTCTTCCAAGAGCATTTTAAATGAACTCGTAGTTTCATTTTTATGCTATGTTTTATAGTCAATTACCATAATCACGCTTTGTCATTCTCACACTGTCCCCAAGCTGGTCATAGAAACCCTCTAAAGCTGGCTACCGTGTCCTCTCGACAGTCCTCCTCTCAGGGTCTGGCTTTTCCTTCTTTTCCAGCACAAGATGCCCCAGGATCACCGTTGTGTAAGGAATGCATGTACAGAGCAAGAGGTGGGCACTGTGATGGCCGCTGCCGGAGCACCGCTGACCCCAAGCCCTTTGCATGTACCAAGCTAGGAAATAAACAGACATGTAAATAAGCAAATACATGGGGGCAAAACAGGAAATATGCATACAGCAGCTCAACTATAATGTACCAAACACTGAAATTTGGTCTAAGAATATTCATGACAACAATCAGTTGTATCTGTTCATTATTATAAAATACTTCGTAATATATCTTCAAGTGGCACAGAAATATTTATTCCTACAAATAAATCACATTATCCATGGAAGGAAGACTTTCTATTCAAGTCTTTCTTTCTGTGAATCATTAGGGTGTCCATGTGCTGCTCACTACTGTTTCTTAAACCTTCTAATTGCTTGGATTCCAGTGCTAGTTCTCAACCATTTCTGATCACCACCTGCTTCTCCCTATTGTCAGCCCTTGTTTCTCTCGTCCTCTAGGGGTGACACTTCTATTCACATACAGTCTTATTTCAAAAGTATAACCCAATCCGGGGCTTCAGTGCACAACCCCTTTGTGGGTGACTATCACACGGATGTGTCTGCACCCACGGCCTTTTCCACGGGCATCTGTTCTCAAGTGAAGTGGTGCCTTAAAACATGTCTAGTGGTCATGATCACCCCTCAAATGGTCTCCTCCACACTTCCCTGATTCCATCCACTGTACCACCTTCTCAATTTAATGATCATGTTCTCACAATCATGAGTCATCAATTGCTTCTTCACAAATTTTCCCTGTGAAAATTATCTCTTTCCACAATTGCATGAAACCAAACCGTTTTATCAGAGTGGTGTAGCTTCTAGGTGCTAGCCCTACATATCCATCCCACATACCACCACCACATAAGCAGCCTACAAATACATGTGTTCACACTGCTCCCCAGCTCATAACATCCTACGGGTTCCCTTCTGAACTGAATAAAGCAAGCAAATACTTGTCTTCAATATTCATTTTGAACCATTTATTCCAATTTCTGAAAGAAATAATCTGAAACAAAGGGGGGAAAGCTGCATTTTCAAACAAATGAGAACAGGCTAACTAACTACTCGATAATAGTCATATAGAGGGCCAGTGGATGATCATATTAGAATATTCTGCATTAATAAAAAGTATAAAACATTTCTCATGACATGTTTGATTTAAAAAGAACAACACTCTTACATAGAATGTAATCCCATGTATGTATGTGCATATTTCTACTCTGATGATATACACAAACATACATAAAATGAAGCAAAGACCAGTAAAACTTACTCTGATGTTAATTGTAGTTTTAGATGATTTATATTCTTTGTTTATCCACAATAAGTTCTGAAAGGCACTAAATAAATGCATAAATAAATAACGTGATGCTTTATATTTTACACAGCACGCAGATGTTTCCTCACCAGCTCCCCACAAATGAACCAGCACACAAGAGTGGGCATGAGTGGCTCAGCCAAAGAGAAGCCGGAACTGAGCTCAGAAAAGAAAAGTGACCGCCTTTTACAAGCAAATGTGGCGAAGAAGCTGAAATGCAAAAGCAGGAGTCAGGCCCATGACCTTTATAGAGTCGTTGCCCCCGTTCCACATCTTCCAACTGATGAAAGATTACACATACCTGCCACAGAAAACAAGAAAGAAGAAAACATTCTGCAGCAACAAAAGTGTTCACAAATAAAATCATTAATATATTAACGTTCTAAAGGAAAATAAATCTTTCCAAACTAAAGAGTGAAAAATCAAGTAGTTAATTTTTTTTAATTCGCTGAGATTAGAAAAGTGCTCTTAAATTTACATAGACAGTATTTATCACATGATGAACATTCAAACTCAAAGTTAATGACCTGTGAAGAAGGTCAGAAAAAATGAACACTGTTCAGTCAGTTAACAAGAATAAGTACGCTGATCACTATTAAATAACAGCCAAGTGAGACAGACCGCTTTGGTGTTATTTATAAACAAAATCAAGACAAAATATTTTCCCCTCAAAGTGTCAGAAATCAAGATCATGTTATGATTGTTGTTAAAATATAAAATATGAGCCATATAAAACAATATAAACTTTTTAAATGCAGTATTAAAACTTCATTTACATAATACATAAAATAAAATCCATTATATATTATCCTAAACATACTTAAATCAGGCTCCTATTAATATGATTGAACCATGGCTTCATGAAAGAATTTTTTCATCCACTTCTTTTGCCTATTAATGAATTTATTACCTTAAATGAACACAGAAAAACATGAAGCTCAACGGCATTAAAATCTGTCAAAAAATTTACCTTGCAAAAAAAGAAAAACTACAATTATATCATATTTGTTGAATACAAAATTTAGAAGCTAACAGGTGTACCAAATCGTTGCTGGGCCAAACCAAGTACAACTGACCCCAGAAGGACACAGGAGTTGGGGTGCCAACCCCTACACAGTTGAAAGGCCATGTATAACTTCTGACTCCCCCAAAACTCAATTACTAATAACCTGCTGCTGACTCCTTACTGACAACATAAACAGTTAACACACATTTTGCATTTTATATGTATTATGTTATACTCTTACAATATAGTAAACTAAAGAAAATGTAAAAATCATAAGATAAAATACGTTGACTGTATTTATTCTTAAAAATCTGTGTATAAGTGGACCGTGCAGTTCAATTCCATGGTTCAAGGACAAACTGTACATCTTTCACTGTTTCTCAAATATCTTATGACACAATTTCTTAGAATGCCATTGCCCTTTGGTTAGAATCATCACACAGAACCTACTATTTCCACACATGTGACATGTACGCCTATAATTTTACATGAAGCAACTTCCTTCAAAAATAAATTATCAACATCCTCACATTTAAAATTACAAATTAAAAAATCTCTAAATACTTAATTACTATTTTCCTGAATGTTTTTGCTTTCTCCATGAAAATAAATGCTATCGCATTTATTGACAAACTCTCATAAAAAAATGAAGCTTAGAAAACATTTTAAACTTTTCTAAATGTCACACTTTGAGATTAAGCATTCAGTGTAAAAAAAAAACAACAACAAAAACCCAACAATGAGATGTTAGGTATTATAAAATTGTTGGCTACAGCAATAATAAATATTCTTATAAGAATGTGTGAGGTAGTGACGCAAACACACACACATACAATTTCCTACACTACCCAAAAGAGGAAGGGAGACATTCAACAAGTCAGCATTCCTTTATTTCAAGAATTAATCCTACTGTCACTTAATAAGGGATACCATAAAAATGTAACTATTACCATTGTCAGAACTATAAATATTATGCCCCAAAGACCTTAATATCACACTGTAGACTTCCAAATATTAACCACATTCTTAATGACCGTGAAAGCAATCACATGAGGGTATTTTTTTGTTGTGCGTGTGTGTGTCTGTGGGTATGGAGATCGCCCAGTTCGGTTTGAGTGCTGACATACACCAACGTATTCAGCCCTCATCACAGCCCACTGGACGAAGTGACCGCCCCGGGTGGCCAGTGAACAAAGAGCCAGGCGGGACCCCGGGCCGGCCATCAGAGACCACCTGCTGCCCTTGGTCACTGTCATTCTCTTTCTCTCCTTCTCAGCAATTATAATTCACGGGTTTGGTCTTATTTCAGGTGTCTAGTGTGTGTGTTTGTTTTTTTTAACTAAAACGTCATTTGCCAAAATAAGAATATCATTCATTTCTGAGTTCAAGAAACAGCACAGAAAGTAGTACAGCAAAAAAGTTTGCTGAAATCCAGTCAACACCCTCGGTCTAATCTACACCCCCTGTTGACAGTGGCGTGGTCCCCAGTTCAACGAATAACAATGGCAGGTAAGACAAAACGAAATTACTGAAACCTAAATTGTGAGCACTGGGACGAGTCCAGTAAACAAATGCATTAGTGATACACTATAGATCGAAGATTGCCATAACCAGTGGAATGATACCTTGAAAGGAAATCCGAAACAATGTTATTAGACATGTTCAGAGTAATTAAGGGATGAGAAGACGGATCAGAGGCCACACCCGCTGAAACCTGTCCCACAGCGTCCCACACAGAACCCTCTGCCCAGCCCTACCTGAGCCACGGGGGGGCCTCTGTTACTGCTAGGTCTGATCCTGGGAATGGAAAGCGCTAATCCTGTCAACAGGAACAAAAATACAGACAGCCCCTGGGAAACGCACAGAGCACGCCTGAGGTGCAGACCCGGGCTGAGTGGGGGGACCAGGGGCAGGATGAGGCCCCAGGTCCCACCAGTGTGGCTGCAGAGCCTGAGGACAGGAAGTGCAGCCGGGGCTCACTGGGGTGTCTGGGGCCCGGGAGCCCTCAGGGCCACAGTGACAGTTATGTCCCTCCTTAGCGCAGGACGGGGAGGACAAAGCACAGTACTCTGAGCCCCACGGTCACCCTCCAGGGTGCAAACCTCCCTCACAGGACTCAGCGAGGAGTGAAAAGGAAACACTGAGGAATTCTGCCTTTTTGGAGACAGGATACTACCTGCCAAGTAGGACATAAATGTTTACCAGGAACTATCAGCTCTATGGCACTACTAACCTTAATTTCCACATAAGAAAACTGAGGCCTATGGCATTAAATACAGGGATGGCTAGAGAAAAATACAGCATCTATACACAGTGTGTAGACGCCTCTAGTGAACTGTCTAGATACCACACGCAAGGCGGCAAGTCTCAATAAATGATTACTATTAATAAATTAAGCGTCTCTTCCTACCCAAGCATATAATTCTGGTATTGTCTTTATTGATTAAATGTGCAGGAGCTAAAACACACAAGGGTGTTTATGTCAAGGCATAAAACACCAATCAATAAATTCACCAAAACAGGGACTTCCACTTTTACAGGTGATCTGTCTTCAAATTCCTTCTCTGGTGTTTCATGTGAGTTGGCGATAGAACAACAGGAGGGACAGCCCTGTCAGCGGGGGAGTGGTGACCAGCCCCAGATCCAATTCCGTCTGAGAGGGAGCGGGGACGGCCAAGGCCACAGGGACCAGCCGCTGGTTGGCCGGGAGCTGCTCCCAGGAGCGAAGGTGCCATGAGAACCTGTGTTTTGGCCGGTTCCTTAGAAAGCCTGCCATGGACACAGCCAAGATGTCCAGCTGCTCTTTCCAAAACTCAGGCAAGCACTCCTGCTTCAACAGCAATCTCAGGGGGAAAGGACGCTGACTTTTTAATTTACTACCTTTAAAATATTATTTGGGAAGCCGGGATGGCTCAGTGGGTTAAGCGCTCACTTTGCAGCCCTGGGGACCGAAGATCGAATCCTGGCCCCGGCCCGTGTGGACCCATATGCTGAACTGGGAGCTCCCCCAGTTCGGTTCTCACCGGGGTGAGACCCCAGCACAGTTCCTGCCCTGTGCAGCCCCACACCCACCTGTGGAATGAAACTATATGGAAAAGCAATGATGTGCAACTATGGAGACTGCTCTGGGCCCTCCCCCTTCTCTCTGTCTCTGTATCTCTCTCTCTGTGTCAAAAACAATAAAAAATAAAACTTTTAAAAAATATTATTTGGCAAACAAGAATGTTCAAGTTGCATTTTATGTGAAAAGAAGATGAAACTGGTCAGACACATTCAATCTGTTTAACCAAATCAACACTTACTAAGCTATTTAAGAGGAAAAAACTGAGATTTCAAAATGCTGCAACCTTCCAAGCTCATTTGGCATGAACACTCCCTTACAATGTACAGATAAGGGGTAATCTGTGTCTTTATCAGGGTTTACACAGAGTTAAGATAAGTATCTTTTGTGGAATATAGTTACGCAAAAAATTATAACACAATAGAATGCATTTTATGGTAAAATGCTATATACAACAGAATTTAATCTTTATTTAATGATTCAGCAGGCATATCAAAAACATGCAGGGCTTCGGGGAGATAACCATCTTCATCAATTACGGGTGCATTGGAGAACCGCAGAAGTGTCAATTAATAAGAGTTCTGCTTGAATTACTTTCCTATAACAATTTTTAATACAATAAACTAAGAGAATCAACTGAAATAAAAACAGTGAGAAATTTTAAAATAATAATAAAGTCAGGATTATCGTTTCCCTTTTCTAATCCCCTTATTATCTAAAATAGAACGTATTGACAAGGTTACCTTTATAACTCATTATTATTATTATTATTATTATTATTAT
>PVKE010007058.1:34924-52211 GCA_004027555.1 Craseonycteris thonglongyai | reverse complement strand
GTGGGCACCAGATATATGGTGTTGGAGGGGGACCTGATTCTGGGAGCTGGGCACATAATGCGATGCATGGGTGATGTGATGTGGAGTTGTATATCGGGAAACTATCTAATTGTTACCAACCAATGTCACCCCATTAAATTTAACAATAAAATATATTAAAAATAAATAAGTAAATAAATAAATAAATAAATAAATGTACTGCTAATACAAAAAGAAAAAAAAAGAATGAATGCTTTCCCCTGAGGATCAGGAACAAGACAAGGATGTCTGCTCTTGACACTTGTATTCAACATTATACTGCAGGTTTTACCAGAGCAATGAGGTAAGAAAAAGCAATAAAAGACAATTGAGGTTGGAAAGGAAGAATTAAAACTATCTCTATTTGTAGATGACATGATCTTGTATACATAGCAAATGCTAAAAATGCACTAAAAACTAATAGGTCTAAAAAATGAATTCAGCAAGATTGTAGGGTACAAGGTCAATATACAAAATTTAATCATATTTGGATATACTAGCAATGAACAACTTGAAAATGAAATAAAGAAAACAATTCCATTTATAATAGCATCAAAATTGAATAAAATACTTAAAAAAATTAACAAAAGAGGCAGAAAACTTATATTCTACAAACTACAAAACATTATTGAAAGAAATTGAATAAGACCTAAATAAATAAAAATACACCCCATGTTCATGGATTAGGAGACTTAATATTGTTAAGATGGCACTATTTCTCAAACTGATCTACAGACTTAATGCAATCCCTATTGAAATTAAACTGGCTTTTTTTGCAGAAATTGACAACTTGATTCTAAAATTTATATGGGAATGCAAGGGACCCAGAATAGTCAAAATCATCTTAAAAATGAAAAGCAAATTTGGAGGACTCACATTTCCCAATTTCAAAACTTACTACAAAGCTACAGTAATCAAAACAGTGTGGTACGTGTATAAGGATAGATATTCACATATACATCAATGGAATAGAACTGAGAGTGCAAAATAAACCCTCACGTTTACAGTCAAATTTTTTTTTTTAAGATTTAGTTTATTGTTTTTGACAGAGACAGAGAGAAAGGGGAGGGCCCAGAACAGCCTCCACAGTTGTATGTCATCATTTTCAATGTGGTTTCATTCCACACAGTTGGGCAGGGGCTGTGCAGGGCAGGAATTGGGCTGGGGGCCTCCCTCCTTGAGCCAGGGGCTGAACCAGGGGGTGAGAATCAAACTGGGGGCCTCCCACATGGGAAGCACACTCCAGTTCAGCACATGGGTTCGCATGGGCTGGGGCTGGGATTTGATTCTTGGTCCCCCGGGCTGCAAAACGAGTGCTTAACCCACTGAGCCATCCCGCTTCCCCAGTTAATTAATTTTTCACAAGGGTGCGAAGACAACTTAATGGGGGAAAGAGTAGCCTTTTAACAAATGGGGCTGGTGCAATTGGATGTCCATGTGCAAAAGAATAAAGTCAGACCCCTTTTATGAGTAGACACTATACACATAAATGAACTCTAAATAGAGAAGAGACTTAAAGGTAAGAATTAAAATTACAAAATTCTAAGGGTGAATAAGACTAATCTTTATGATCTTGGGTTAGGCAAAGCCTTCTTGGTACACATTACAATTTAAAATTCTTGCTCTTCAAAGGATACCCATCAAGTAAGTGGAAAGACTATTCACAGAATAGGAGAAAATATTTGAAAATCAGATATCTGATACGGTACTTGTATGCAAAAAGTATAAAGAACACTTGCAACTCAATAATAAGATGAAAAATAATCTAATTCAAATGGGCAAAGGATCTGAATTTCTCTAAAAATGTCCAGCAATCACATGAAAAGATGCTCTTACCATTATCCATCAGAGAAATGCAATCAAAACCACAATGAGATACCACTTTTCACCTGCAAGGATGCCTATAATGATAATAATAAAATGACAGACAGCAAGGAGCATTGAGAAAGATATGGGGAAATGGGAAGCTCATGCCCTGCTGGTGGGAATGTAGATTGGCGCTCTGCCTTTGGAAAACTGTGTAGCAATTCCCAACATGTTAAACACAGAGTTACCATATGACCCAGCATTTTCACTCTGAGGTATATGTCCAAGAGAAGTGAAACTTGTCCACACCAAACCTTGTACATGAATGTTCATAAATAGCCAAAACATGGAAGCAAACCCAAAGGTCCGTCAACTGATGAACGGACAAATAAAAGACGGTATGCCCATAATGGAATAATGACAATTATGCTGCAATAAATGGGATGCGGCGTTGACACGTGCTGAAACATGGTCGAACCTTGAACACATGAGACGAGTGAAAGAAGCCAGGCACAGAAGGCCACGTCGTGCATGAGTCCATTTGTGCAGAATGTCCAGAGTAAGCCAATCCACAGAGAAGGAAAAGCTGTGAGCAGCCGCTCAGTGCCGGGAGGACTGGGGCGAAACGGGGACTAACAGGTCCGGGGCTTCTTTGGCGGGTGATGAAAGTGTTCTGAAATTGATTGGGTGATGGTCATGCAACCTCGGGAATATACTAAGAATGCACTAGACGCCTTTGAATTCTGTACTTTAAATGGGTGAATCACATAGCCTGTGAATTACATCTCAATAAAACTGTTAAAGAAAAAGAGGAGGCAATGCCTAGCACACAAATCTTGACTAGTATGGAGGGGCCCTGGAGCAGAGTGGTGGTGGGGAGACGCTGATGTGGAGCCAGGGCCCTGGGCCTGCCATGCTCTCACAGGCCTATGACACTGCTTTAATTTCTTTTCAAATTAGAAGAAAAAAATAAACTTTTAGGCAAAGAAAGATTTTAGTATATAATGTTATAGTATGTACCGTTAGCTAATGCAGTTGTAAGACATGATTTTTTTTTTTAAACAATTTTTACTTATTTATTTATTTTGACAGAGGAGAGAGATACAGAGACAGAGAGAGAACTGAACTGGGGGAGCTCCCAGTTCAGCACATGGTTCCGCACGGGCCGGGGCCGGGATTCGATCCTCGGTCCCAGAGCTGCAAAGTGAGTGCCTAACCCACTGAGCCATCCCGGCTTCCCATAGACATGATTTTTTTAATGTAATGTTTTTATTTCGGAAGGGATCCAAAAGGCAAAAGTGCCTCAGGCCCCGAAGTCTTAACGTGGCCCTGGAGGCGGGTCAGAATTTGGCCATTACCATTTTTCCTCCCTACCATTGAGAAAGCAACATGGGCATTAAAGAAACTTAGAATAATTCATTCCGAATCCATCCATTGTAGCCCATCCCCCCTTTTCATTAGTCTAGTCGTTCCTGCCAGGTCTTGGCTGTCAGCAAGCATCTCCTTCAGCAGGTCACACTCGTACCACTGACCTGCCGGGAGCCTCTTTTCTTCATCTGTAAAGGGAGGGGCCCGCCCTGTGTCTCAGTAGGGAGTCCGTGAGGAAGCACTGGACCCGCAGGAGTGGCTTCTAGCCTACTGCGGCCTCGTGGCTGAGTAGGGATGGCAGAGTAGGCGGGGAGGCTGCCCTAGACTTCTCACTCTAGACCCTTGTGATCGGCCGTGTTCCTTCTGAACCTCATTGCCCACCACTCCCCCATTTCTGCCTCTACGTTTCTATGGGGCTGGAAGAAGGTTCAGGAGCCCAAAGGGGCTTCGTGGGACCTTCTTAGAGAACTTAGGAAGCTCCAAGCAGACATGAGAACTGACAGTGCTGGAAGATTCCACATCCCATTCACCCCAACCCACCTTGGTTTCATTTTGACCTAAAATCTCTCCTTGCTGGGGTCAGCAGTAAATTCTCAAACTAGGGTTGCAGGCTCATGCTAAAGGTCATTTCAGTCTAGCATCCCAGGGGCCAGCCGAGTGGCTTACGTGAGGCCAGGTAGGGGTGGAGCAGCAGGGAGTGGTGGGGGCAGCATGTTCCCCGCCCCATCTGAGGGTTGCTGCGTGGGGTTGTGGGCCCAGCGTGGCCTGCTCTTCTGGTTCTTTAAGAGAAAACCAGCAGTCTGCATTTGTAGGCAAGAGTTCTTCTATTTTTAGGATCCCACGCGGGCCACATACAATGCGTTTGTGAGTGGGGGGGTCCAGTGTGTGCTCCCTTCACAAGAAAGGGTCCGGGGGCTGGGCCATGTCTTGTTTGTCACTGCATCTGTGGTGGCCAGCACAGTGCTTGGCGTCAAGCCCTGGGAGGGAAGACTGAAGAGCTGAAGTTTCGTGTAGGCGTACGATTTGGGTAGAAGGGGTTCATTCATTCACTCACTCACTGTTGGCTCATTTATTCATATACTCCTTCAAGAAATCTTTATTGCACACTCACTCTGTAGCAGGTACTGTTCTTGGTGCTAGCGGGTCCAGTGGGAAAGATGGGGAGAGTCAGAGGAGGGATATTTGGAATCTTAAGTGATTAGTTATGAGAGGCCTTCCTGAGAAGCTGTAATTTGAGGAAAGGTATAAAGGAGAGGAAGGATACACTATTCAGCTACCTGGGGGAAGAATGTTCTAGGCAGAAATAGCAGTATGTGCAAAGGCCCTGAGGCAGGGTTGTGCCAGGCACATTTAAGGATCAGCAAGGAGGCCAATGTGGCTGGAGTGGAGAGAACCAGGGGGAAGATGGTAGGAGACGAGGTCAGGGAGGTGATGGGGGATGGATCACACAGGCCTTTGTAGGCCACAGAGAGGACATCGGTTCTAAGTGCGTTGAGAATCATAGGAGGGTTCTGAGCAGAGAAACATCATGATCTTTGGTTATAACAGGTTCCTTCTGGCCTCTGTGTGGATAAGGGCAGAAGTGGGGAGACCCGTGCAGAGGCTACTGCGACAATCCAGGTGGGGGACGATGGTGGCTGGACCGGTGGAGGTGAAGAGAAGTGGTCAGATTAGAGATAGCGTGAAGCTGGAGGCACCGATCAGATGTGGGGGTGTGAGAGGAGAGAAATCGGGCTTTGGCCTGCGGGCCTGGGACATGGAGCTGCCACCTCCTGGGCTGGAGGTGAGCTGACGTGTGGCCTCCTGGGGCTCACAGCTGTGGGCCATCCGTGCAAGAAGCATGCACACAGCAGAACCGTGAGGTGACTGGGTGCTCTGCAGGGGGAGGTCCAGGTGCCGGGAGAGCTTACACTAGTGGGACGTGTGTTCAGGCAGGGGACCGCAGGTGTGAAGCCCTCAAATTGGGAAGGAACTCGGGGACACCTATGAGAGGAAGCAGGTGCCGGTAGGGGGTGTGGCCAGTCCTGGGCCCATGGGAAGAGTTTGGACTTTATCCCTAGGAAGGCATCAGAGGGAGTGGTGTATGTGTGCATGTGCGTGCGTGCGTGTTTGCTGTGCTCAGAGCTGTGTGTTTTGAAAACACCCCTCTGGCTTCCGTGTGGAGAGTGGATTGGACAGAGGCCAGAGTGGAGGCCAGCGGAGCCCTGTGAGGGGCTGTGGGCCTGGGCGGGGTGGAAGCCATGCAGGTGTGTGTGTGGGGGGGTCTTTGAGGGAGGGGAGTGACAGGACCAGACTGGACTGGGAGCTGAGCTGGAGGTGGCATCGCAGGGTGCTGGTTCAGCTGAGTGTAGAGGTCCCACCCACAATCTGCGGGGACATTGTCTTTCCAGGAATAAGGTGCCACCTGGGTTAGAGATGCTCGGCTCTCTCCCTGTTCAGCCACAGGGCTCGTGGGATGGGGAGAAGTGAGAGCCTAAGGCGCTCATTCCCTCTCAGAGTCTGAAAAACCTTCTTTTCTTTTCAAAGGTGAAAAATGCCGCAGCTTCATTGACCTGGCCCCAGCATCGGAGAAAGGTAAGTGAGGCCCCGGGCCGTGAGCTCCTCCTTCCGCAGCCCGGGCCACAGTGCCCAGTGAGCTGGACCCTGTTGCAAAGCTCCTATTTGAGCGGTCAGTGAAGTGAGAGAGGATGCTCATCTTGCCCTCCCTGCCCGGCGGAGTGGTCATTGCATTTCCTTGTGGGGCCTACGGGAGGCAGGATGTGAAGGAGGTGAGGTCCGGTCTGGCCAGTGCTGGGGGCATGGCTTTCAGCTGTAGGATTGACCTTGGGCAGGGTCCTGGCACAGGTGTGGGGAGGTCCAGCCTGACTGGCCACCGCTAAGCAGAGAGGTGTCACGGTGTGCAGGGCCCACAGCAGAGCCACACCAGGGAGCAGTGGTCAGGAGCAGGCTGCAGCATGCTGGGGGCGCAGCAGTCAGGGCACCGTTCAGTTCCAAGTAACAGTGACCCCGAACAACTGGCTTCAGCACAGAAATGTACTTGTCTCTCTTACAAAAGTTTGGAAGTAGGCAATGTAGGAGGTCTCTGCTCCATGAGCCCTCAGGACCCAGGCTCCTGCTGCCCCTGTCCGCCACCCCGATGGCCTCTGTCTTCATGGTCTAAGATGACAGCAAGAGCTCCCTCTGTCACATCTGCGTCCAGGCAGCAGGACGGAAGAAGGGCAGAGGGCAAAGCCTGCATGTCCACTCTATGGTCTCCGGAAGTTACCCCACACCACCTGCTTGTTCCTCCCTGGCCAGCACTTGATCATGTGGCCACGCTCTGCTGCAGGGAGGCCTGGGAGTGAGGTCTTTACCGGGGGCGACTCTGTGCTCAGCTGAGCGCCAGGGCTTTTGTGATGAGGGAGGACAGGAGAATACACACTGGAGGCAGTGCTGGCAGGAGCGTAGGGGTGTGGCCGTCCCCTGCTCCCCGCCCCCTGCTGCCACCACGGAGACCAGCTGCCAAGAGAGAACACGTAGGAGCATGCAGGTCTCTTTAAAAGGTCTGGACATGAGAGGGTTCTGGTTCTGGGAGTTGGGATGGGGAAACTGAGGCACAAGTCTAGTCATATAAACTGTCCCAACACGGGGGCTGGGGCATGCTGGGCTCAGGGGAGATTCTCAAGTCCAGGGCATGTGGGCACCCATGCCCCCATGGTGGGTGGAGCCTGTGATTTTCCTGCAGTGTTAGGAGGTTCCCACACCTGGAGGGCTGCATCTGTGACCCCTCCCAGTGTGTCATAGAGGCTGATGACATTCCTGTCTTGTGGACGCTATCCTTAGAGAGCTCCAACCAAGTGGCTATTGGTGAGACTGGGGGGCACATAATGGGGACCCATAGGCCCTTTGGCCCCCAAGCTGAGCAAGCTGTGGTCAGTGGGGATGGCATCCTCTGATTCCTCAGTGTCCCCATGGCTGTGTCTTCTTTAGTTGCTCCATGTGGCCACCCCTGACTTCTTGGGCTGAGCAACTCAGGCCCCAGTTTCCAAACTGAGGTCTCTAGGAAACACCACAAATATGACTGCTAATAAATGGCAGATATTTATTGAGCACTTACTATGTGCCAGGCACTGTGCCGGGCACTCTGCATGCTTTAACTGAGAAAACTCACAGCCTCTCACTCGACTTGACAAGTGAGGAAACTGAGGCTTAGTGCCACTAAGCCACTCAAATCTCACATCTCATAGGGGGCAGAGACCACACTCCATAACTCCTCCACTGTATTACATCTTAGAAGCTGACACCTGGGGGCAGACCTCTAGGACAGGGGTCCCCAACCCCTGGGCCATGGACTGGTAGAGAGGTCTGTGGCCCGTTAGGAACTGGGCTGCACAGGAGGTGAGTGGCAGATGAGCTAGCGAAGCTTCATCTGTATTTACAGCTGCTCCCCTTGGCTCACATTACCACCTGAGTTCCACCTCCTGTTTGATCAGTGGCGGCATTAGATTCTCATAGGGGCTCGGACCCTGTTGTGAACTGCACATGCGAGGGATCTAGGTTGCACGCTCCGTACGAGAATCTCATGCCTGATGATCTGAGGTGGAGCTGAGGCGGTGATGCTAGTGCTGGGAAGCGGCTGCAAATACAGATGAACATTAGCAGGGAGGCTTGACTGCACAGAGACCCTAACAAATCAGTTGCTTGCAGACTCACATCAAAACCCTATCAGTGAGTGATGAGTGACAATTATGTATCATCATACAATGTATTAATAATAGAAATAAAGTGCACAATAAATGTAATACACTTGAATCATCCCGAAACCATCCCCCCATCCAGTCCATGGAAAAATTGTCTTCCATGACACCAGTCCCTGGTGTCAAAAAAGTTGGGGACTGCTGCTCTAGGATGGTCAATCCATAATCCCTAAGGCCTTCCAAAGTCTACTCTGCTCCCAGTCTGGCTGGCCAAGCAGGGCCTGTATGTGTATACATGTACACGTGGATGTGTCCAGTTGAGGGTGAGTGTGTGCATTCATGCTCCTGTAAGAAAGTGTGTACATGGGGGAAGCTGGGATGGCTCAGTGGCTTAAGCGCTCGCTTTGAAGCCCCGGGGACCGAGGATTCAAATCGCGGCCCCGGCCCAGGCGGACCCACATGCTGGACTGGGGTGTGCCCCCAGTTCAGTTCTTGCCGGGACCTATGTGGGAGGCTCCCGGCCCAGTTCCTGCCCTGCGCAGCCCTGTGCCCACCTGTGGAGTGAAACTATATGGAAAACTAATGCTGTCAGCTATGGAGACTGCTCTGGGCCCTCCCCCTTCTCTCTGTCTCTCTCTGTCTCTTTCTGTCAAAAAACTATAAAAATAAATCTTTAAAAAAAGAATACATGCACATGTTTCATGTGTGCATGCGTTCATGCTAGTGGGTGAGCATGTGTGAGTGTGGAGGTGTGCACACATGTGCACACACAAGTGTACATGCTTGTGTGCCCACGGGAGCATGTGGTAGATGTGTGTGTGCACATGTGAGTGTGTGCCCCTGCACAGTGACAGGTGGGTTGCTGTGCCTCCCCCTGGAAGCATCAGACCTTTGTTCCTGCTGCTTTTATGAGGATGAGAGCCCCAGAGAGGTTGCATCTCTGAGTTTTACCTTCTGGGCGGGGCGGCCACACAGAGAACCTTCTGGCTGTGTCTATAAAAATGTTTACAAGGAGGCCGAGTGGGCTGGCTTTGCTGCCAAGTTGCACAACGATTTTCATGCATTGCTGCCTCTCAAGCACAGTAGCTCTCCCTCGGTCTGCGGCGTTTGCTCGTAGTAGCCCCAGACCTCTGGCCTGCCCCCCACCCCCAGAGGCGCCTGAAGCGTGTGATGCTCACAGATCCTTCCGCTTGCTCACTGTGTGTGTCCCCACCACACTGCACAGATGAGGAACCCGAGCTACAGAGCTGAGACACGTCATGTCAGGGCCACAAAGGGCATCTGGGGTGGCTGTTTGAGCCCAGGGGTGTTCACCCCCAAAGAACATTCTTCTCCCAGATTCTTGGCCCTGCCTATTTTTACCAGCTCCCTCTGTGACTTCCCTCCTGGTCTGCAAAATGTGACAATATTTATGACACAAACACTAACTGGCTTCATACAACGCTTACCACATGCCGAGGACTATACTGAGAACTCTGTACACACTGGTTCATTTATTCCCCATTTTACAGATGAGGAAACTGAGGCATGGGGAGTATGCCATCTGTAGGCCTGGCCAGCTGGTTGTGCTGGAACTGACCCAGCTGGACTTCTCCGTATCTGTGTGTGTGACTCACTAATTTGCTTGTTAACATTTCCTCTGGTCATTGTCATCCAAAAGTGACCTATTTATTTCTCTAAAAGTAAATATTTATTCCCTCACCAGACCCCAGGCAAGTGCCCTCAGTGTGCCCGCCATACCTTTCCATTCTACAAATGTGTCCTGAGCACCTACCATGTGGCAAGCTCCGGGCTGGGCACTGGGGGGCAGGGATGAAGGAGGGGAAAGGCTTGTACTGCACGAGTGGGCAAAGGCTAAATAAACAGGGTCCAGTGTGGTGGAAGGGCTTCAGCCAGGCATAAAGGATGCACCCCCCACTGGACAGGGCTGGGGGGACCATGGCTGCACCTCAGATCCCTGCAGAGTCCCTGAGTACATTTGGGCTTCTTCCCTGTGTTATATGAACAGGACGCCCTAGTAAAGATTTGTCCCAAGTCATTTGTCAAGGTGTGATGTGAGGATAAGTCCCAGTTCCTATGCCCCAGGTGGGATTCACCCTTTCAGGTAAATGGGTTTTCTCCATGAGTGAATGAAGAATGAATGAATGCATGGATGGATGCATGAATGAACTAATCGAGCCTCTCATGATTCAGATTCGCTATGAAGGCTGCACCAGTAACCTCTCTTGCAATTCCTCAGTGCCCATCAACACACACAGCGGAGACCAGGCAGAACGAACTGTGTGCAATGCTCCCAGCAGCATGAATATTGAACAAAAGAGGCCAGATTCAAAAGAATGCTACCATACAAGCCGGTTTCTATAAACTGGGAACAGGCACCGCAATTCTCTCCGGTTAGAACTCAGGACAGTGGCTGCCCTAGAGGGGCAGTGTGACTGCAGGGGCGTGTGCCGAGGGCTTGATGATCTGGTTGTCAATCTGGGTGCTCACTTGTGCTACCAGTACTTCTTTGTATATACGGGATACTTTCATAAAAAGTAAAACGAACATTTCTCACACTGAACTCTCAATTATCTTTCTAAAATGAAAACCCAGCTGCACCCTGCTTAAAGCCCTTTTGTGGCTCCCAGCGCTCGCAGGACATTGTAGCATGGCGGGCAGGGCCCTTCGTGACCTAGTGACCGTCTGCCTTTTCCACTGCGCCTGCTGCAGCCCGTGACATGGGCTCGTGCACCAGCCCTGTCTGCCCACTTGCACACATTTCCCCAAACCCTGTGCCTTTGCATGTGCTGTTTCCTCTGCCTGAACTGCCTTTACCACCTGTTTACCTTGCAAACTTCTATTTATCCTTAAACACCCAAGTTCCACACAACCTCTTCTGAAATGCAACCCTGAAACCCAGAGGTACCCACGATGACTGGTCCTGTTAGCAGCCATCGCACAGCTCAGAGGTCATGTCCTCTGCCGGACCGGACCCGCTCTGAGGACAGGCACTGGATCTCGTCCTTCCCGTGGCTCTCTTACCCCAGGTGGGGCTGGCACACAGCAAGAATCTAGGAAAGGTTTGTGGAAGGGAGGGAGGGAGGGAGGGAGGAACCGGGGCTATGTTCCAGGCACTGGGTGGCCCACTTGGGTCTGGAAACCTGGATCCTGACTCTGGAAGCCATGGCCTCCTCTGTCACACCTGGACTGAGCTGTGTTTGTCATTCCTGCTCCCTGGCCCTGCTTCCCAGTGCACTGGGATTTCTGGCAGCCACCTGCAAGTAATTTCTGTGAAACAGTCTCCAAAGCGTGTAGGTTTCATTTGTTGAAGATTTCGGGGATATGTAACAATGTGGTGCCGTGGCAGCCACCATCCTGAGTCTTGCCTCAGTCGCTTCTCACTTCAGTTCCTATAATAGTCTCTTGTTGGTTCCCTGAACCTCTCTGTTCTCCGTCTGAAATCGATTTACAATTCTGCTGCTCACTTAATTTATTTAGTGCATTTTATTGATTTATGTCATAGAACTGAAACGTGTATAGATCAGAACATGCTGAGCAGGGAAGGGAGAGGGGAACCGGCTTCACAGCGGCTCTGTTTTGCTGGGAGCTATGAATGGCTCCGCCTGCTAAGCTGCAGCTCGAACGAGCCAGGTGGCCGTGCGTCCCTGAACCAGTGCACAGATCCTGGGAGGTCTGTGCAGCCCCAGCTGCCTGAGGAACTTCCATCAACTTCCATGACCCAACCCAAAGGCCCTGCCTCTGCAGAGTGCTCCCTGGCCCACAGACTGAGCCAGTCACTCCGGCTGTGTGCTCCCAAGTCACGGGGCATGCACCTGCAGCCCAGGGCCCGAAAAAAGTGGGGGCTGATTCTTTCATCCCAGTGAGACAGGCACTTCTGGGTGCAAAAAGGCAGGAGGACTGGCCAGAGTGGTTCCTCCATCCCTCTTCAGTTCCCAGACAACCCCGAGATCCTTCTCGCAGCCCTGTGGCCGAGGGCAGGCGTCGTCAGTCACGGGCCCTGGCCCATCTGGGGTGGCAGTGAAGCTCTGGGATCCACCTGTGGAAGGGGACCGTTTCCTGGCCATTCTCGATATACTCAGCGCAGCCTCTTCACCAGGTGCCATTTAGTTCTCGGAGCCATTTGCTTCCAGGAAGGGGCTGCAGTGACCTCCAGCGCCCTTGCCGCATGCCAGGCTGTGCCCCCTGATCCAGGACAGTGAGGGGACTCACTCACAGCTCCTGTTCTCTAGGAGCCTTCGCGGGGAGGACAGACCAGGAGGAAGAGTCACCTCCGTGAATCAGGGGCCCGGATGGAAGACAGAGGGCCGGGGAAGGAATGACAAGTCTGGCGAGGCCGCGTGGCGGGGGGGACATTGGGGAGGGTCCTGAGGTGGAGTGGCATTCCTTCTCACACATAAAGGGCTCCAGGGGAGGCTGTTCCCAAAGAATGAATGGCATGTGCCCAAGAGTGAGGCCCCGTGTGCTGGGCACACAGCAGCTTTGCAACACACATTTGCTGAGTGACTGAAAAGCAGAAGGAAGACAGAGCCCAGAGAGGTTAAGTGCCTTGCTCAAGGTCACACAGCAAGTTGAGGTTATAATCAGGCTCCAGGCTCCTGGAGTCTTTTAAACATTACTCCCCCACCCTGCCAGCCCCCTGCCCCCACCCTTTCTCATCCCAAACTTCTTTCCCACCATCCCTCCAGCCTCATCTTCTCTAGCAGCCGTGGTCCTCCCACCTCCCTCATTCTCAAGTGTTGGTTCTGCTACTATCTGTTCTGAAATTCTTGATTCCTCTAATTACAGGCTTTTACTAAAGGTGATTAATAAACCCCCATGCCTGTTGCAGGACTGCTCCTGGAGATCACAACGTCTAATAATTGCTTTAGCTGCTTTAATTCCAATTACTCAAGATTATCTTTTCCAAGTACTTAGGTGTCTGGGTCGTCTCACCTGCTCACTCTTGCAGAGCGTTATATCAACCCCAAATGGTGGCTAGCTTTCGTGTTTCATAATTGGAAACAAGTTTCTCCATGGTGAGAAGGTTAAGTGTAAACAGTGGTCATTTAAATTTCTAAATGACTGGTCTCATCATATGTGCTGAGAAATGACCTCGGACGCTTAGATGCAGTCCTTGGCCCATCTGAGCAGGGGTCCCAGCCGTGCCAGGGGAGTAGGGCTAGCTGAGCTGCTTGGGGCATGAGGAATTTTTTTTTTTTTAATTGTTTGAGAGAAAGTGGGTGTCTGGATTTCAGCATGGGTTTTGCCAAAAGGCAGAGAAAGGCCAGATGTGGAGTGAGATGGGGGTGCTTCTGGCCACATGAGGAGCGCCCACCCCTCCCCCTCAGCTAGTGTCCGCTGGGTCTCAGCACCCATCCGCTCCCCAGAGAGACACTGCCAGTGCAGAGGGCGGAGGCCACCGATTTTATTTATTCATTTTAATTTAAAAAGATTTTGGTCACAGCTTTATTGAGGTATATATAATTCACCTACCATACAATTGCCCACTTAAAGTGTACAGATCAGTGGTTTTTAGAACATTCACAGTTACGGAACCATAACCACTACGAATCGTAGAACAGTGTCGTCATCCGTGCGTCCTTGACGACCCCCAGTCTCCTTGCCGTCTCTGCAGATCTGCCAGTTCTGGACACAGACAAACGCACTCACGTACTGGGAGGACTTCGGGGACTGGCTTCTTCACTTAGCATGTTTTCAAGGTTCAGCCATATCGTAGCACGTACCAGTACTTCATTGCTTTATATCGTCAAATAGTATTTCATGGTGTGGGTATACCACATTTTATCTGCTACTTTATCAAACCCTTTTAAAGTTAGGAAATATCATCCAGTTCAGAAAAGCACATCAAATATAAACACATAACTTAACAGGCTGTTGTAAAGCACACACTGTCCCACCATTGAGGTCACAAACACCATCCCTGGCCGCCCATGTATCAGCTCCTGCCCCCGAGGAGATGCATCCCGTCTTGCTTACGTGTAAAGCAGGGGCTGGCAGCGCGTGGGCCACCGCCTCCTCGTGGACATCGAGTTTCCTTGGACCAGAGCCCCCCCACACCCCCTTACGTAAGCTCGTGGCTGCTCTCATGGTCCAATGGCAGAGCTGAACCCTGTGACATGGACCATATGGCCCGCAAAGCATAAGGTATTTCTCCCCTGACTCTTTACAGAAAAGGCTGATCACCAAGTATGCAAACCTAAACCTGTTTTTGAACTTTCTACACCAATGTGACCATACAGTGTACTTTCTGGTGCCTGGCTTCTTTGTTCAACATGATGTTGATCACTGTCTTAGCTTGGGCTGTTTCAACAGTGCCACGCATTGGGTGGCTTAGAAACAACTGAAATGAATCACTCACAGTTCTGGAGGCTGGAAGTCTGAGATCAAGGCGCTGGCAGATTTGGTGGCTGGTTCAGACTGTCATCCTGTCACTGGGTGCCTCATAGGGCAGAAGGGATGAGGGAGCTGCCTGGGGTATCTGCCATCAGGTCACTAACCCCACCCAGGAGGGCTCCCCATCTGGGTTCTAATCATTTCCCCCCATGCCCACCCCCACATACCATCACACTGGGAGTTGGAATTTCAGTAAATGAATTTGAGGGATAGGGATGCAAACGTTCATGTAGCAGTAGTTTACTTCCATAGCAGACCCGTTTGTCTGGGGTTTCCTTGCAAACATTCATTTGCTCCTGCACTGTACTGGGTGCAGGCTAACTGTGGGGTTTTTGTTTTTATTGTTTTTGTTTTTAAGATTTATTTTTATTGTTTTTGACAAGGATAGAGAGAGACAGAGACAGAGAGAGTGGGGAGGGCCCAGAGCAGTCTCCATAGTTGTACGTCATTAGTTTTTTATATAGTTTCACTCCTCAAGTGGGCACGGGGCTGTGCAGGGCAGGAACCGGGCTAGGAGCTTCCTGCTAGGGAGGCACGCTCCAGCAAGAATTGACCTGGGGGCCACACCCCAATTCAGCATATGGGTCCACATGGGCCAGTGTCAGGATTCAGTCCTCAGACCCTGGGACCCCAAGCCCAGTGCTCAACCCGTTGAGCAGCCCGAGCTTCGCCCCAGGGTAACTCTCAAGTCTTGTTACGTTCCTGGTTTGTCCTTGGGAGATTCAGTGATTCTCTCTGCTTTAAGATTTCCTAGCTTGTTATTCCCTGCCTTATGGATGGTGTGGGTGCACATGCATACATGCATGCATGTGTGTGTGTGTCAGGGGAGGGTGCAGGGACCCACTTTAGTGATCCACTCCAGCATCTATGCTTTCTAGGCTCCACTTGTATCAGTAACACTAGCTGTGGTCACAAAGAAACCCCCAAATCTCAGTGACTGTCCATGACAATGGTTGACTTGCGGCTCACCTCACGTGCAATTGCACGTATTCCTGTGGGAGGCAACCTTCCGTGTGTTTTCTCCCGAGATCCAGGCTCCTTTCCTTGTGAGGCTTCTGAGTCTTCCCAGTTCAGCCAGCAGTTGGGAAAGAGGGAGGGAGCGAGTGGATGGTGTGGGCAGCCCCTCCGGGCCAGGCTCACTTCATTTCCACCCACATGCCTTTGGCCAGAACTCAGGCACGTGGCTGCATGGAGAATCGGAATTAACTGTGTGCCCCTGAGGAAAAGGAAATGGGCTTTGGTGACACAGAGAAGTCTCTGTCACACCCTCTGACTTCCCTTCCTCTGTCCCCCAGGCCAGGAGCTTTATTCAGCATGGATGTGGGGGAGAGGAAAGAGGAGAGGAAGGTAGCCTAGACTTTTCTCTCTTCTAAATACGGTTATTTACAGTAAAAACTGGGGCTGTTGAACTTAAAAGTCTAGATTTTTGCAATTCAAAAGCCTTGCTCTTATTGCCTGCTTCCACTGAACCACCTTCCCCTGCTGACGTCCCCCCCCCCCCCCGTGGGGAGGGACCAGGGACTCAGGGAGCCGAACTGATGTCCCCAATACTATCCAGCTGCATTAACTGAATCTGGCTGGATGTCTGTCCACCCTGTGGATGGAGTTTCTTGGTCGTTTTTCTTTTTTAAATGGGAATACCATTACCTGCTCTGAGGCGCTTGATTCCTGCCTCAGTGTTGCCCCAGGATTCCTCACTGCACACCAGCAAAGGGCCCGCCAGGTCCTCGTGGAGGGCCCAGTGCTTGGGGCTGTTCGTGCCCCAAGGCTGGCACAGATTCAGAAGCTCGCAACCTCGCCTCCATTTGAACTTCGGTTCTGCCCGGCCTGTGCTGACTCTGCCCACTTCACGTTAAAAGATCCTCTTTCTTGGTGAAGCTGGAAGCCAAGCAGAACTGGGGGAGTTCTGCTCACTTGCAGTCTTGCTTCTGACACCATACCTTTGGCTCTGAGCGGCCCCATCCTCCCTGCCTGGTTGTTCTGCTCGGAACAGAATGTGAAGAGTCCTTTTTTGCTCTTGCCATCAGTTTTTTGTCAGTTCTGCCCCTGGGGGTGGGTGAATGCCCCTCCCGACAGGATCCCCACGGCCTTTGCCACTAACGTAAGGTGACCAGACATCCCGCTTTTGGCAGGACAGTCCCGATTTTTAACAATTTGTCCCGCGTCCCGCGGCATTTAAAAAAAGTCCCGATTTTTGGAAAGAATGCACGACAAGCTAGGGAACGGCGGGAGATAGACCAAATTTTTAATCAAGAACCCCCCCCCCCCAGTCAATGGTGTCCCGCTTTACCAATGTTAACATCTGGTCACCTTACACTAATGCCCAGCCTGCTGTTCTGCCTTGCATAACCTTCCACATCTTCTCCATACGGGCACCGGCTCCCATCCCTGCCAAGACGCTGGCCAGCGTGTAGAGCGCGCTTGCCTCGGGGGTAGCTTCTGGGGAGAGTAGAATTTTGGATTCTTGGGAAGTCAACGGTCATCCTGTGTGATCCTCTGCCCTTTTGTGAGACCATCCCCTTGTTGATGTGGTCTGTATAAGGGCGACCATTCGCCTCTAGAGTGCTTCCTAAATCTTTGGCACCACTGTTGGGTTGGGCATGGGTGGGGGTTTTAGAGAAGATTGGCTGCAAAGGCCAGAAGCCCGCTCAGATGAGCGGCGCTATGAAAGGGCTGAGAGCACAAGCCCACAGGGCCTGAGGGGAAGGAGTAGAAGAGCAGAACTCTGACAGCAGAAGGGGACTGACCACCAGGGCTCTTCTATTTCTCAGCACATCTGTGTCTTTTCCGTGGCGACCTCTGCATGATAACCATGGCACCATGGGCGTCTACCAACCTTCCAGCCAATAACTGCATCTCTAGATCCCATTTCCAAAAAACCAAAGGCAGGCAACCTGATCAGTCTAGCTGGGAGCTGGACACCTCGGCGGGGGCAGGGGAGGGGTCACACAGCACAGCTCCAGGGGGGCGGGGGAGGGGGAGGCGTCACACAGCACAGCTCCAGGGGGGTGGGGGAGAGGGAG
>PVKE010007058.1:11884-34824 GCA_004027555.1 Craseonycteris thonglongyai | reverse complement strand
TTTTATTTGCGAAACAGGCAGGATCGTCCCCCAGAAGCACTCTGTGACTCTTAGCACTGCTTCTTCCCTTGCCTGGGTTGTGATTGGAGTCCTGAGGGGGTAGGGCTGGTCCCTGGGATCTCAGGTAACAGCACAGCTGCTCTGTGGGGCCCCGAGCAGGGATCGGGCTATCAGACAGCAGTCACTGAGGGTGCGGGCCAGATGCATGCGCATCTCCATGCATCCTGCAGGCCACAAAAAGACATTCTTCAGTGGGAGGATCAGCCTGTGGAAACTCAAGGACAGAGGATGCCTATGGCCTGTTCTGTCCAGAACAGCTAATGGCTCTAGCTGGGCACTGAGGGGCAGGCAGTGAGGAACCAGGCTAGAGGGACTCCCCCAGCAGGGCTAGGTTGCAACGAGCCTCAAATGTCACATTAAGAGCCATGGACCGTATCCTGGAGGCCACGAGGGATAAGCGATGAGATCAGCAATGGTGTGATCCAATCCGGACTCTGAAAATGGATTCACAGCTGCCCGGGGCAGAGGGGTGGCATCTGTTGGAAGCAGCAGCCACCAGAACTCCGGAAGGGCCCCTACAGGGCCTGGTCTTCTTCACACCCGTGTCTGGGTGTGACCAGGAGCCTGGCACTGAGCACATGCCCAGCTGAGTTTTTGACTACATGTCCTACAAACTCAGGGTGGAAAAAACCCGAAGTCAGTACCTGTATCAGATTCCAGTTGGCATTAGAAATAAAAACTCAAGTAGAGCACCCATTGCTGACTCTGAAGCTGTCCTTGCCTCCTCAGGGTGTGACAGCTGGGAGGTGGCACGGGGGCTGCTGTCAGAGGCCTGGGGACCCGCTGGTGAGACCTTTCCCAATCTGCCTCTGGCTGCCCCTCCCAAGGCGGGAGGTGGGGGGCACTGTTTGCTGATGGGAGTGGGGTCTCTTCCTGAGCCCTGTTTGCACCAACACTTTCCACAGCGGGTGTCTGCTCAACTTCAGATGTCACCCCAGTATCATCTCAGGGAAGGCTTCCCACTGTCCTGTATAAAATAGAGGCGCCCTCCCCGCGGCTCGGCTTCTGCCAATCCCTGAACCCATCTTGTGTGCGTGCATTTGTTTGCTGTCTTGTTTTCCTAAAACCTCGAGCTCCACAGGGCACAGCCTGGCCTGCCTCCCGGGGCACAGTGCCTGGCACCCAGCAGATGTTCAGCAAATGCCCGAGCGCCAGCCTGAGCCCCTGCTCTAAGGCAGGGGCTGTGCATGGACCACCTCACTGAATTCTCCCAGAGCACCACGAGGCAGGGCGATTTTTGTCCCCATGCTACACATGGGAAACTGAGGTGCTGAGAGGCTGAGCGCATTATTCACACTCACACAGCTACACAGTGACAGGCTGGCTGGACCCCAGAACCAGAGCTCCGTGCTGGCGCTGGTGCCATGGGCTCTGGGTTTCCTCCACTTCAGGTTCCCTTCCGTATCCTAGTGGCTGTGGCAATGGGATTCACAGCATGCTTTCTAAGCCTGCCTTTCCTTCCTGCACCTCTGTGGCCCTCCTTCCCTGGAGGTCCATTCCGAGTTAAATGAGGGGGTCACAGGCACGGAACCTGCTGCGTGGGGAAGGTGTCCTGCCCACGCACCTCCCCCTCGTTATTTCCCACAACGACGTCCCATTAGGACTGAAGATAACACATATACTGGCCGAGATATTAAGGAAGATTGAATTTAACTCAGCTCTGAGCCCTTCACCCTGTGGAAGGAGCAACAAGGCTGGTTCCAAAGAGGGACTTCATCTCCAGCAGACCTCTTGCCCAGTACGGGACCTAGGAGACCTTGAACCTGTTTCTAAACCATAGAGACCTGCGAGGTAAAGGTGACAAAGACCCTCCTCCAGGCACTTGAGTTCTGTATTCTGACAAAATAGTGTGACACTTCCTTCCAGAAGGAAGGCTCTGGGGTTCCAAGAGTCAGAGAAGTCTTCAAATTTTTTGTCTCGTTGCTTCACCAAGGGTTCATTGAGCACCCACGGTGGCTGTCCCCTGGACTATCCTAGGCCCTGTCCGCAGGACTTGTTTTTGTGAGGCAGAAACTCACGGGCAGAGAGTGAGCCGATCAGGGCCACGATCATGCCAGTCTCCAGCTGATTGGCTGATCTCTCTTCATCCCCTGTCCCCTCTTCCCACCCCACACCTCTCACTTCCGTTTATAGTTGTGTTTATACGTGTCCTTACGCATTGCCCCTCTGTGCATACTTTGATTTTGTATGACTAGTAAATGCTTTCTGTAACTAAGCCATCCAGTGCCATCCCCTTAGCCATGGTTTCGCTTTACGTGCTTTCAGTCACCTGGGGTCCGTCATGACCTGAAAATATGAAGTGGGAAATTCCCGAAGTAAACAATTCGTAAGTTTTAAATTGCACGCTGTTCTGAGCAGCGTGATGGAATCTCGTGCCGTCCTGCTCTGTCCCGCCCGGGACGTGAGCCATCCCTCTGTGCACCACATTCGCACTGTGGACACGCCCGCCCTGACAGCCACATCGGGTGTCAGGTCCGCTGGTGAAGGAGGCAGTGTATGCATTCAAGTCGCTCCTACTCTACTTAACAACGGCCCCCAAGTGCAAGAGGAGTGATGCTGGCGATCCGAATACGCCACAGACAAGCCATCAAGGGCTTCCTTTAAGCGAGAAGCCGCGTGCACACAGGACACAGCGTCGTTTATAGGGTCGGGCACTGTCTGCGGTTTCAGGCATCCACGGGGGGTCTTACATAGCCCCTGCAGATGACGGGGGACTGCTGTATAACAGATCACCTCAAAACTCAGTGGCTTACAGAAACAAGCATTCTGTAGCCTGCGGGTGGGCCTGTGGGGGGGTGTGGTGATGGCTGGGAGGTGCCTGGGTGTGGTTCGAGGCTGGGGGTGGGTTCAGGACCGCCCTGGGCATGCCCTGTCAGCATGGGGCCATCATCTACACGGAGAAGTCAATGGCAGAAGTGCAAGGGGGGAGAGAAGTGGCACACAGGCACTTCTGTCCCCATTGCAGTGGACAAAGCAGGTCATATTGCCAGGCCCAAAGTCAGCAGGCCGGGAAGTGTATTCTGCCCCGAGGGAGGGTGTGCCTGTTTGCCGGACGGTAATGCAGTGATCGCAGTCTGTGTCAGGGCTGTCACTCCGTTTCTTACGCTTCCGGTGAGCGCTACACGTTTAAGAGCCACCTGCGTGGCTGTGTGCGCGCCTCCCCAAGCCCTGCCTGATGCTCATGCTGAGTGTCTCCTCCGTGTGCTGTTTGTTCTCCTGCAGATGGACACCAAGGGGGTCCCCACTTCCTGTCACCACCGCTGGTGCTGCAAGACACATCCTCAGGCCTGTCACCCTTAGGACCTGCATGACAATGCCCTTAGGGTGCACACCCAGGAGCACAACTGTGGGTCAGCGGGTAGGAATAAAGGATACTGTCAGTTAACCAGCACTCGTGGGGATGGGTAGATGCCGGATAAATGTAAGTAGACTCTCCATTAACCAGAACTCAAGCCACCGGCAAAAAAACCCAGCTGGTGGCTTGACAGTGCCGGTTGTTTGAGAATCTACTGTACGTAGTTTACAAAATAACTAACAGCACTGCCTGAGGGTCCTACACCCCCACATGTGGCCTAGGCACTGTCTAGCCTGAGGGTCCTACACCCCCACATGTGGCCTGGGCACTGTCTAGCCGCTAATGTTTGCCCGCCTCATCAGCAGGAAGCAGAAAGTCGTGTTCCGTTGCCTTCATTTGCATTTCTGATCAGTAGTGCCTCTGAGTGTCTCCTCATATGCTTCTCAGGTTTGGGTTTCCACTCCTGGAAACAGCCGCTTCACCTCCTTCCCATTCTGTGCTTTTGGCCAGGCGAAGGGGGTGGGCGCTGGGCTGGGGCTGGGCGAGGGCAGCGGAGTGGAAGCTGTGTGCGTGGACATGTGGGGCTGAGGCTGGAGCAGGGCATCTATGTGGTTGAACCCTCAGTGGGCCCAGGCAGGAGATTTCAGCAGGAAAGCACTTCCGGCTCATCTGCTTTGTCTTGACATGTATTATTTAAAAATATATATTTTTTGTTTTTGACAGAGTGAGAGAGAGAGATACAGAGTCAGAGACAGAGAGAAGGGGGAGGGCCCAGAACAGTCTCCATAGTTGCACATCATTGGTTTTTCCACATAGTTTCATTCCACAGGTGGGCGGGCCTGCACAGGGCAGGAACTGGGCCAGGGTCTCTCCCCAGTTCAGCATACGGGTCCACACGGGCCGGGGCCGGGATTCGATCCTCAGTCCCCGGGGCTGCAGTGAGCACTTAACCCACTGAGCCATCCCGGCTTCCCCGACATGCATTACTTAACCTTTATTAGCAGCTCTGCGACGAGAAGTCTGCTGTCCCTTGATTGGCCCCACAAAGAACGTGAATGAAGAAGCAGTGGTCAAATTATTTGCTGTAGTATGAGTGACCTGGGAGGTGGCTGACAAAACACCCAAGCTCCTCTTTCTCAGCTTGCTCTGGGATCATAAAGGAGCATTTCTGAACCACATCAGCGAGGACCCACTAGGTCAGGGGTGGCGAACCTTTTGGCGATTGAGTGCCAAAGTTTATGAAATAAGAGTATACTCGCTCGACTTGCGTGCCAACCCATCGAGTGAGATAGAGGTATCGATTATTTTTATGTCTATAAGAGCATAAGCAATAATTTTTTAAATGGTATTCACAGCTCTGCATGCAGAAATAATTGCTCCTCGTGCCACTTTGGGCACGCGTGACATAGGTTCGCCACCCCCGCACTAGGTGCTGGGCACATGCTCGGCCCTAGGACACAGCAGTGAATGAAGCGCCCATTCCAGTGGGGCGCTCAGACAAGGACTGAATGTGTGTCACATGGAGTACTCAGAGGTGTGAAGCGCTCTGGGGGAAAATGGGGCCCGGGCTTGCGGTGTAAGTAGCTGGTAGAGGAAGGCCTCCCTGCGAAGGGGTCATTTGAGTAGAGACCTGAAGGAGGGGAGGGAGCCAGCCATGCGGGGTCCGTGGGGCATTCCAGAAAAGCAATTAGAGCAGCTCCTGATAATTCGTAGGTACTCCGTGGAACTTCTATAGTTTACACCTGAGGAAGCAGAGGCTCAAACGTGTCATGTGACCTGCCCAAAGCCATAGGAGCAGTGGGACTGAGATTTAAGGAGACTTTCTCTCGGAGACGTGCAAGTCCTGTCCCTGACTGAGGTGGAGCTGAGGCACAAACCCAGGTCTCTGACTCTAACACACAGGATGAGGCACCCAGTAGTAGGTGCTGCATGCAGAGACGTGGCCAGCTACGCACGGCCTGGCTGCGGCCTCCTTGCACAGACTCCTGTCTGGGGTGTGATCTGGGCTGGAGGAGACCTAAAGAGCAGGAGAGAAAGAGGGTGGAGGAGCGGAGTGCTGGGACCCTGCCCCCCATTCCTCCTCCTCCCTCTATGTTGGGTGCCCTGGGCATGTGGACTGGAATCTGGCCCACAGCCTCAGCTCGCCAAGCTCACCAGGGACAAACATACCAAATCACAGGTCAGGCTGCTTAAAACCACACAACTCAGACAGGCTGAAAGGAAAAGTAACTGGAAAACAGCCTGCAGGTATGGCTGGATCCAGGACTCAAACTCTATCACTGGAATCGATCACGTCTCAGCTGTTGGCTTTGCAGGGCCTCTGTTATGGCTTCCTTCTCAGGTTTGCTCTTCCCAAGAGGTGACAGGATGCCTGCTGGAGGCTCCATGCATAGCAGTCTCAGAGGGAAGAGAGCTTTTCTTCCTCCGCAGCAGCTACAAAAACCCCAGGCTGATTCTCACCCCAATGACGGGCCCTTCCTGAATCAATCACTGGCATTGGGAGAAGCAAAACTCTGATTGGCCAGGCCTATGTCCTGGGACCATCTGAGGCTAGGAGTGAGACATTTCAAACCACAGGATTGGCGTTTGGGGGAATCCCTAAGGAAAACCAGGCAGGTGTTAACAGAAGCAAGGAGGGGCTGGGTGATTCCACCCCACACACTATGATTGCCCCCTCGATGGCCTCCCAGGGCATTGACCCTCTAGTGCAGAGGTGCTGAGTCTGGCTGCACATTCCAACTGCCCGCGGAGATGTAAGGAAATGAGGTGCCTAGCCCCACCACAACACGTGCAGGTACCGTGGGCCTGAGGTCAGATCTGGGCACCATTATTTTTCACAAGCTTCCCTGGCAGCCAGGGCTGAGAACCAGCCCTGCATTCACCCCATGCCGTGTTCTCATTCCGTGACTAGGAAAGATTCTTCAGTCTCCTAATCCATAAGGAGGAACACGAAGAGGGACGGAAACTCATAATCAGACTCTTCCCCCTTGGCCAGTCCCTGGTTTGTATTAGACTGAGCTCCGGCTGGTGTCCGCTCCTGAGGGGGAGGTCAGACGGGCCCTCAGCAGAGAGCAGCTCTGACAAGCATCAAAGCCGCTGAGGTTAAACTCCGGCCACCGGCGGACCCTCGGACCCAGCCCTTGCAGCACCTTCCACCACCAGCCGAATGTCAGCAGGAAGCTCGCAGTCCGATGAAGGGAATCCAATTGGAAGCCTCTCCCTGGTGCAAAGTGGACCTGAGGCACACAGAACCGGAGCCGGAGCCGGGTCTGTTTGGTTTTATCTCCCCTCACAAGGGTTTTGTTTTCCTTAGAACTAGGCTTGGGGGCCAAGACGCAGGGAAGGACCAAATCACTTAATTAGAGTCTCTCTCATTAAGTGACATCTTCACAGATGCTATTTATTTATTTATTTATTTGTTTGTTTATTTATTTGTTTATTTATTTATTTTTACCACGTGTAGAGGAGCTGGGCAGAGTTGCGGAGGGAGAAAGTTCTGGAGTCAAATGGGCGTGGGCTGGAATGCACACTTTAAGACTTGCTTCTCTTTATGATCTTGACTCTGACCTCCTGAGCCTCAGTTTCCTCATCTGTCAAATGGGGCTAACAGGAATTCCCACCTGGCAGGGTTTTTGTGATAATGAAACAGGACAGAGCGTGTGAAGTCCGTGGGCCTGCCACATACTGGCTATGATGTGACCCTCAACCGCCGAGTAAGTATTCACTGAGTGCCTTCTTTCTCAAAAACTGCGTGAGGTACTGGGAACACTGTGCCCTCGTGGGGCTTAGAGTTTAGTGGAGGACAAACACTGATCCTCCACTGCAGCTGCACCAGGGGAGATTGTAAGGAATGTGGGTGCCCTTTCCCCCACCCCTCCCCAGGTAGGACCTGGGCTGGAGGCTGAGGCTTGGTGCTCCTCACATTCTCCCTGGGTGATCCCAGTGTGTCTAATGAAAGGATGATTTCTGTGTACAACAAAGGAAATGTGCCTAGACTGGGAAGTCCCGGAGGGCATCCCGGAGGAGGTGGGAACCGAGGGATATGTGTGAGCCAACTAAGGTGTAGAAGGGTATTCCGGGCAGGAAGCAGCACGAACAAAGGGCCTGTGGTATGAAGGAGGATGGCACTGGGGAGGGGGTTTGAGGGTGAGTGTGGAGACAGGGGAGGGGTCAGGCCACATAGGACCTTGAAGTCCATGGTGAGGAGTCTTTCCTCCATCCAAATAGTAAGGGAAGCTGTTGAAGGATGTGGTAAGAGGTGACAAGGTCAGCTGCACATATTCAAGGGTTGCTTCTGACTGCGGTGTGGAGGGCATATTGAAGGGAGATACCGAGTGAGCCAAATGGAGGGTTGTTGAGGGGGTGGTTCAGTGCAGAGGTCAAGGGCTTGGATTTGACGTCAGTCTCTGCACATGTTCCTTAACCCTCTGAGCCTCAGTTTTCTCATCTGAAAATCAAGGAGAGTAGTGAATACCACCTCCCAGTGTTGTGATAATTAAATGGCAAATAGGTAACTGCCTGCATCCCAATGGGCACTTCACTGATGTCCACCTGTGCTACGTAGGTGGCTCCCTCTGACTCCTTTGTCCTGGTCTCAGAGGTCACGTCTTCATGCTCACTGCTCTTTGCTTCTCCACGGGGGTTCATTCCCAAAGCATTTTGTCAGTCATGTTGCACTTGTCTGCACCCCTCCCCCCATGAGATTGACAACCATCATGCAGAGCAGGGGCCATCATGGTGGTTTCTAGCACAGTGCCTGGCACGTGGCACTGGTTTGTGGCTGAGTGAATACATGAAGGTGCAAATAAATGGATCGCTCCTCTCACACACCACGGAGCCAGGGCTGAACCCAGACTGGCTTGTGGGCAGGTAGCTGTGGAGCACTTGGGTGAGCGCATCGCACACTAGTCTTTCCTTGGAGAAGAAGGGACAAGAATCTCTGCCACTTCTTTTCTTTGTCTCCTACACATGAAGCTTGTTTTATGGAAATCCAGTTAGGGGTCCCACTTCAATTAATGTACAAAAACTTGCACGGAATGTGCCTCCCCAACCCTAACAACGCACGTCATTTCATTCGGCTGACCCCTCCCCTGTGATGTTGGCATAACTGCATTTTGTCTGGGCCTCCTGGGCGTCTCTCCGCTGCCACCATTTGAGGTGCTGGCGTGGTGCCTGGAAATCGAGGGCCCTGTGCACACTGCAAGTGGGGCCATGTTCTTGGCCGATCCTTTGTCTTTGCTTCTGTGCTGGCTTCGTTAATGATGCCATCATTCATCTGGTCACCTGCTGCCCCTGGGCCCCTAACATGACAGCACCACCAGTCCTGTGGGGCCCACCTCCCCGATGGGTTGCCTCTGTCACCTCTTGAGCACTGTGTGGGGTGAGCCTGTGATGTCACCCTCGGACGACCACGGCCAGTTTCTGACTGCTCTGCGGTGCATCCTGTACCCACAGCCACATCTTTCCCCAACAAAGCTCAGCTCTGCTGTGTCTCTTTTCTTCTCTGAAATCTTCAGTGGCTTCCATGGCCCCCACATTCTGAGTCCAGCCTCCTTCAATCAGCATTTAGACATTTTCCCCAGTCTGGCCTTATACTGGCCTCATATTCCACCCCCCTTCATGTCCAACACTCAGCACCCCAACTTCCAGAGACACGCATTCTTCCATGAAAATTCACCACAACCAATTGATGCATGATGGGACTTCAGGCTGACATGCGGGCCCCTCCCACTGCTGACATGTACACATTCTTCAAAGCCCAGCTCAAATGCTACCTCCTGTAAGACTTTAATCCCTTTATTCATAGGTAATTACTCTTCTGATTTGAATGTAAGTGAAATGTCCAAACAAGAAACAAGACAGATACCATTCGCTGTCTCCCCAGTGTCTGTCAGCCCTCCCGTCCTTCCAAAAGGTATTTGGCTTTGTTCAGGTATCCACGTGCATCACTCTTGAGGAACTTGCCCATCTAGCCCAGCCTAGGAGTGAATCCTGATTGGTCCAAATCAACAAGGTCATCCCATCCCCTTGGCAGTGACTGGCTTAGAAGTAGGGGCGTAACCCAGCTATGCTGGGACTGGAAAGCTTTTCTTACTCTTAGGAAGAACAGCAAGCCAGTCTGTCTTCCCCTCTGCCTGATTGCTACAGTCCTACTACCGCCAGGGTCAGAATCAGGACAGTCCATCACCCCTCACCAGCAGGGTGGCAGAGCAGATAGGGAAAGGACTCTGTAATGATATTGTTAGGCTGCTAAGTTAATCAGCCCCAGCCGCGCTTTCCAGCCAAGGTTTCTTTGACGTGAGATAAGAAAATCCCTTATTGCTTCAGGGAGTTGAATCTGGACGTCCTGTTACGTGCGTTTTACAGCACCCTAGCAGATACAGTAGCTGAGTCAATTCAGGCCTGCTCACTTGTTGGGATACCTTACAGCCCTTAGAAAGGAGCTGTAAGGCCGAAGCAACATCTGCAGCATTTATGCAAAAAAACGAAGACAAAATTGTAGACCCAGCATGATGTACAAAATGTATGCAGGTGAAAAAAAGATCAGAAGGAAATAATTTTTTTAAATGATGATAGCTGTGTTAGGCTAGTAAACGTGTTCATTTCTCACCCCAATTCTTACAACCTTTAGTAATGTTGTACATGCATACTCATACACATACATATACATTATACTAAATATACTGTACAGTGTAGTGTATAGTATACTGTAATGATATATAGATTTGCTACGTAGTTCAAAAGTATATATAGTACATACTAAATCTAACATAATAATATACTTGTATATATACATTATGTAATTTACATATACATTTATGTATATTTGTATATATGAGGGCTTTTTGGAAAAAAATCTAGCCATTGTCAATATAACGAGAATTGGTTGTGTGGCTGGATACTTTGCGGACAGCCCCAATAAGTAATTTTGCTCTTATTGATTTAAGCACTTTGTAAATATAAACATCACATTTGTAAACGTTAAGTATTAAGCACTTTATACCGATTAAGCTGAGCTAATGCTCACAAACCCTCTGAGGAAGGTTCTGTTATTATTCCCATTTGCAGAGCCTGAGGCGCAGGGAGGTCAGGTCACGTGTGCAATGTCACAGAACTAGTATGTGGAGGAGCCAAGATTCGAACGCGGGCAGTGGGGCTACAGAGTTGGCGCTCTTAATCACCGCAATACACTCCTGAGTGTCCCTCATGATTGGTCCTTTGGCGCTTCCTGTGGCACGCTGGGAACCAGGGATTTCTGGTGAAGGCTCCCCCTTTGGGCAGGGCGTTGACAGAGTGTGTCAGGGATGGGGGGTGAGAGGGTCCTCATCGTGGGTCAGGGGAGTGTCCTGGGGCACAGGGACAGAGGCACACCCGCTCAGCAGCAGTTGCCCAGGTGACTGAGGTGTGCTGAGTGCCACATAGAGGCTGGGTCCTGGCCAGAGGCAGCAGAGAAAGGCATGATAATCTCCCCACACCAGGCTTTATCCAGCCACGAAGTACTGGTTCACTTTGTCCAGTGTTTATATGCAAATAGTACGTTTCAACGATGATGTGTTGAAGCAGTGATGGAGGGCGAGGGCGGTGAGAAGGTCTATGAGCAGCCACATAGATGCCTCGAAGTTCCTGGGCTGGGGGAGGAGGCCGGTGTGCAGCAGGAATGGCATCTACCACTGGACTTGAACTCTGTGGTAAATGTTGCAGGTGGGTGCTGGGGTCACAAGACAAAGCAAAATGCAGAGTGAACAAAGGGAAGGCAGGTGGACAGGAAGTGACCCCGACTGGAATCCAGGTCAGCATCTGCATCAGAGAACCCCTTCACCAGAGGGGACTGGTAATATCGATTGGGGCCAATCTCTTGTAACTGAGTGGGAAACTTGTCAGGTTAAGCACTAAGCATATACTTGTAAGAGGTGTGAAGGAAAAAGTACAATTATAAGGCTGTTCATGGTGGGAAAGATTTTCTAGTTATGTTTTGTTGGGAGAAATAGAACATACTGGATCAATAGAATTAGACAGATCTCTTGCACAACAAGGGACTTGGAGACACAGGCATGATGAAGAGGTGGACATAGCAGTTTTGACATTCCTGTGGCCACAAGAGAGATGGAGGCACTATAGTGGTGCAGAGGAGAGAGGAATAAGTCAGTGTCAGGGGGGAGGGGTGGATAGTGGATACAGGAGAGGTGACTGGGCATGGGAATACAATGGCAAATAAATGAAACGGTGGTGGATTTATCTGTTCTGTTGTGTTCATCAGTACAGTGATTAGGCGGACACAGGAGATACTCTCCTAGTGGTCTCTGGGGGTTGGCTTGAGTTACTAGACATTGTGACATCCTGATGCCTTGGTCTTCCTCCTTGTCTCTTGCTGCTGCCAAAAATGGTGGGTGACAGGTACAGTCAGGAAAGAGCACTTGTCTTAGAAGGGGCTTCTGTCTAAGACACATCGTCAATACAGGAACTTGGGAAAGAAAACAAGGTAGAGCTCTTGTTATACACAAGGAAGCATCCAAGATACCAAGCCGGTTCCGTGAGTGTGCAGGAAGCCGGCATGAACTGGGGCATAACTGACAAGGGCGGCTCGGAGGAAGGATAAAGGAAAGGGAGAATGTGCCTTGTATCCATGAAGCTGGGGTTCATGGTGGTGGTGGTGGGGAAGAAGAGGCTGGGAAAGGTAGTATGGGTGAGAGTTCAAAAGGATATTCCAGATGAAAGGCTATGGACGTTCCATATGGGGAAAGTGGAACTCAAGGTCTTTAACAACACACAGGCACTAACTGTAAGAGTGGCAGCTGACCATGGTGTGGCAGCAGGTCTCGGAAGGGAACCCGAGAGCTTGGAGAGAGGTGGGAGCTGTGTGGGTGTGGGTCAGCTGGCGGAGAGAGGTGGTGCCCAAGAGAGCAACTGTGTGTCGCTGTGCACTGGTGTGAAAGGACTTCCGTATTTAAAGCATCCGAATGGCGGTGCTTGTGCATATCTGCTGACCATCAGGCCTGAGTTGGCAGCAGGAGACCAATACAATTGGATTTATACTTGAAAAGTGGCTCTGGTCACAGCAAATGTTGGCTCCCCAGGTGGATTTGATGGATAATAGAATTTTAGAAAGGGTAGGGACCTGGGCTGATTTCTCCTGTAAAAGTTTCTAATCCTCTTCAGCCTGGGGCCTGGCCAGAAACCACCTGCTTCCATCTGGCCCCCGTTCCCTGTGACTAATCATATCCCCAGCTCCCACGGTGTCCTCACTTGGCTACTGCAGCTCCAGCCGCCTCTGCCCCTGGCTGCTTGTCTCTGCTCAGCTCTGCCTGGCCACCCCTGCTGCGCCTTGTTCCTTTCTCCCCGCACGGCAGGGGATTGGCAATCTTCTGGGATTTAATTACAGGCTCCCTGAGGGCCTTTCAGCCCGTCACAGGGCCCCTGCAGGCTGCAGCTGGGAGGGTGGCAGGAGAGGCGGTGACAAACAGCGGCCTCCCAGTGTGGCGGCTGCGCCCGGGGCTGGTCCACACTCCTTGGGCTGCCCTGCATTTTCCTGAGCAAAACATGTCTCGGTCCCGTTTTGTAAGATCAGAGAGCAAATAGGAAAACACTGGCAGCAGGAGAGACGATGAAAGAGAGTGGGCCATGCAGCCGCGGTGCCGGCGGAAAGCACGGCTGTTCCCCTGGAGGCGGTGCCTGCTCCCAGAGACGCGCTTTACATCTGTTCCGGAATGACTGGGTGGTTCTGTTCACTTTAATTAAGTCAGCCCGCGCACTAACTGCTGAGGTCCAGGTGGGGAGCTTTCTGGCCTCAGGCAACCGTGTTAGAGTCCAAGAATGTTCAGCCACTAGGGCCAGCACATACAGCAGGCGCACCACTGTCCCCCACTCCTGCGCTCACGGCAGACATTGCCGATTGACCACGGCACCACTGAGCCTGAATGTTACAGGAGCCTGGACGTGGTGCTGGCTCTTCAGGATTAGGGGCAGCTTAAACTATGGCAAATGTATATATATTGCTCTTCAAGTACAGTGGCAATGTAGAGCCTCAAGGATGCCTCAGAGAAGGACATTATCCTGACTACATCAGAAGAGGTCCCTTCCCCCCAGTTAAGATTTCTCAATATTTCCCCAATTCATGACATTTGTCACAGGGTAGGATGACCCCTCATCGGGAGAGGTGGGATAAGTCCATTCACCACTGCACACTCTGTTCTCAATCCTGGGACTAAGTAAGCTTTAAACAACTTGTCTCCCGTATTCCTTCTTCCAGGTGAAAACCAGATTACACGGAATCAACATTATCACCTCCTTCGGCACTGCCTGTAATTTCTTCCTGGGAAACCACCTCTTCATCACTGTGTGTGGTTAGAGTGAGGCTGACCCTAGTCCCCGGGGCAGGCAGAGCATCCAGGCTGGCCAGTCAGAGTTGTCCGCCTTCTTGGCTGCGGTGCTGGGTGCTGGGTGCTGGGTGCTGGGTGCTGGGTGCTAGTGGCTAATGTGGGGTCTCTGCAGTTACCCAGAAAGTGGAGCTCTCCTGCTGGGCGTGTGGGCTAAGCTGGCAGCGAGGTAGCCTGGAGCTGCTGGTGAATGCCTTTGTTTCCCCTTGGGGTGATCCTGGCAAAACAATGATGAGGGTTGCGCTTGGCATGTTTTGAGGCACAGAGAGATGGAATGGCTGGGGCGTGGAGGCAGATGGACGAGTGGTAGGAGATGAAGCCAGAGAGAAAGGCAGGGCTGAACAATGGGAAGCCTTGAAGACCATAGGAGGGCGCTTGGAGTTTACTCAAACGGCAGGGGGAAGCCGTCGCCACTTTGGGCCTCCTCACATCCTTGAACTGTCCTTGCTCCGGACTCATCCCTCCAGGGGAGTCATCTTGGATGTCATCAGGTTTAATGAAGAGTTGGAAGCTCTGCTAATAACTTGCTCCGTGAAATGGGCCACTTGTACCCCTCTCTGGGCCAGTTTCTACTCCGGCTTGTGATGGAATTGGACTAGTTCAAGGATAACAAAAATATTTCATCTTTCGTTCCTTCTCTGTTAGCTCAGCAGTGCCGTCCTGGACAGCTTTGTGGAGAAGAATTGTGAGCATTGCCCCGGCTGTGGGGGAGAGTGCCATGATCGATTAGCAATGCCTGCCATGGGTAAAGAAAAGGGAGTTGGAAAGCATTCATCTCATGACCACATGCTCCAGGAGGTGTCTCCTGTAGTGCTTTATGAGACTCAGTCAGATGCAGCAGCAGCTCAAAGCTCCAGCCCAGGAATAAAAATGTTCAGCAAGTTAGGAGCAGATCCAGGGCTTCCCACTTCATAAAGACTCGTCATGGCCATTTTTCATTCAGTCCTCACAGTTGGTTGCATTTGCCCCCCATCCAGCACCGCTTCTTCTGGAAACTGTCTCCAGGCTTTTGAGGGCTCCTCAATTCCTGCCTATGCCCAGGCCAGGCACTTTGGGGCTGAAGACCCAGCCGAAGACCCAGGCCGATGCTATCATGGTCCCCTGGCCACGGCGATAGGTTGAGAGATGGATCCATGACCAGACTGAAGCTGAGACTTAATGAATTGTTTGTTGCAACCCTCAGGGAGGGGATCGGGCCTGCGCATTTGAAGGTGGTAGGATATAGGCCTCCACGTGCTGGGGCGGTTTCCTCCAGCCTCGAGAGCTGATTGTGCATTTTCTCAACTTGACATTCAGTGACATTACATCGCTATTTCAAAATCAAGCACAGTAGAAGTATTGCCACAAATCAGGGATTTTTCCTGGGACAGCCAGTTTGCCAGCTGGCCCGGGGGCCGCCAGCAGCGTTCTTGCCACTATGTGGAGCCTGAGACCTGGGCCACAACGTGCAAGGAGCCAAAAGAGAGAGGCCCTGCACTCAGCTGGTGCCCAGCCCTGCCGTCACACTTTTTAGCTGACAAAAGCTGTTCTTCTGTTACAGCCCGTTGGGTTGTATTTTCTATTCCTTACAACTAAAAGATGACTGATAAAAATTTTATATTCACCATGTAATAAACAGGCGGTTTAAGATTTATCTCTTCAAAAGTCTGTGAATGGCTCTCCACTGCATTAGGGGGAACGTTCAAATTCTCAGCTGGCGCATAAGATTCCCCACGACCGGTCCTCACTGCCTCTCTCTGGCATCTGTGCTCTAGGTCAATTGGACTTTTAAATTGCCCTCAGCAGTCTCTTGCTTCCCTCCTTCTGTTCCTCTGCCAGAAGACCTCACTCTGTCCACACCGAGGTTCCTGCCCTGAGGTCCCGCAGCTCCTCCCGCGCCCACCTGCGTGCCCTCCGCGTCAGCACACGGCGCTTTCTAGGTGGGAGAGTGCTGGCTCCAGCTCGCTGTCTCTTCTGCAGCTGAGCCCCTTGAGGTCAGGGCCAAGCCTTCCCTGTTACACTGCCTTGGAAAGCACAGGCCACCAGGAAATGCCTGAGAAGCCAGTACATGCCTTCTCAGCCCATCAACCAGAGTGATCTGCATGTGTAAATCAAGCCAGTCCACACTTACTTAAAACCCTCTGAGCTTCCAGCCACTGGCCTTTCTGTTCTGAGAACAAAACTCAAAGCAAGAGAGTTTCTACCTCAGGGTCTTTGCATTTGCTGCACAGGGGTTTCTCTTCAACCAGATCTTCACTTAGCTGACTTCTTCCTGTCACAACTCAGAATTTTGCTCAAATTAGGCCGACCAGACACACCATTTTAAACGGGACGGAAAACGACGGTACTGTCCCGTTTCATGTGGTACCTTTGGTCAGCCGAGTCTCACTGGGCTAAATTCAAGGTGTTGGTAAGCTGACCGTATGTACTGTTTGCAACAGGACAGTACTGTTGTTTTCTGTCCTGTTGAAAATGGTACATCTGGTCAGCCTAGCTCAAATGTAACCTCCTTATGGTCACGTTCCCTGGACACTTTTAACCAATGCAGCCCCTTAAGCATTCTTTTGCATTAGACAATTTAATTTTTTTTATTCATAATAGAATGGCACTTATAATAAGCTCTTCAAAGCATAACATAGAAATATGTTTGCCTTTTTTGTGGTGATCATTTCACAATATATATGTATATCAAGTTATCATGTTATTGTACACCCTAAACTCACACAATGCTACACGTCAGTTATATCTCAATAAAGCTGCGGGGGAAATGAAATGCATTAACTTATTTAATCCTCAGCAACAATTCCATGAGAGGTGCAGAATGAGTGTCTCCAGCTGGGTTTCCTGGAAACAGCATAAGATGGGGATTGTGGTGCCCATGATTTTTGGGGGGTGTTGCTTTTAGAAAAAGGGGAGTGGAAGAAGCAAGAGGTGGAAGGGAAGGTCTAAGCAAGGGTGAGGTCTCTGAGGGACTGGCTTCCCCTGATTCTAGGGGGAGCCCTGGAGGGTGCAGTGTTCACGGAGCTGGTCCGCCTTCCCTCAGAGGAGAGGGCTTCTTTTCTCCTCCTTGGCTCCTGAGGGGCTAGAGGGAATGAATAGAACCTTCTAGGTGAGGTGGCTCCAACTGGCCAGGGGCAGTTTTCTGCAGGAGGCGGCCGTGCACACCTTTAGGGGCCTGCAATTACAGCAGCCAGGGGCGTGCTCCCACTATCAGGGGACCTGGCCAGGGCACCAGCAACGTTCACCACAAAGAGGGGAAATGACTTGCCTAAGATCACACTAGAAAGAGGCAGAGTCGGGATTTGAACCCACACTACCTGGCTCGAGTCTATACCCTCAGCCACGCTGCCTTGGCTTTACTTCTAAGCTTGTTTATTTTCAATCTCTACAAAGGAACAGATTCATTGTTTCCTTCACAGTGATGTCCCCAGAACCTCACAGTGCCCAGCGACAGCGTGCAGTCAGCGTGTGTGTAGTGAATGAGGACTGCGGGGGCTCCTGGCCCGGAAGCCAGGTTGACTCTCCGCTGTGGGTAGTTTGCTCACGACCCTGCTCTGTAAGCCCAGTCTTCATTTATGGGCCCACAAGGCCTTCTGATGTTCATGGATTTCTTTGCTTTCAAATACTTCTTTCATAGCAAATAGAAGTCTAGCAAACTCCCACTAAATCGCCACACTTCCTTGGCAGCATGCTGCATGTTCAGACCCCACCCTGTTCCTCTCTGCCTCCTGTTTTTTGAACCCAACTGTGTGTGTGTGTCCGTGTGCACATGTGGGTGTGCACCCTTTAGGGAAGAGATGTTTCTCTGTCTGTGGGCAGTTGTCCCGCCCTCAGCTTGGGCTTGCCTTGGGAGCCCATCAATACCTGCGCGGCAATGGCTTCATTATATCTGCAATCAGGAGTCATTTGCTCCTTTCTGGGTTACAGGGAAGTTCTCGTCAAAGACCATGTGAGATCACAGCCCTTCGATTATCACACAAATGATCTGGGCACAGTCACCACAGGGCTGGCTGCAGGTTGAGCTGAAAGGGTACTATTTGCAGCTTTGCTGGGGCCCCTTCCAGATACTTGTTTTTCCGTAGGGTGGGTGTAGCCAGGGGTGGTCTCCCCGATAACAGCTGGTAGGAGGCTGGACTGACCTTTCCCTTTATATATTATTATTACTTGAAATAGTAGTAGCGCTAATGTAGAAGACACAACCTACAGCCAGGCTCATTGAGAGGCTTTAAAAGCATCATTTCCTTTAATCCTCATAAACAACTCTGTGAGGCATTAGCCCCACTTTGCAGATAAGGAAGCTGAGGCTCGGTAAGATGGCGATTTTCCCATTCTTCGTGATCATTACACTGAAGTGCTACAGAATATTACATTCAATGATGTACCAAGATCGTATAACCGTTCTCCTGCTGCCAGGCCGTTTGTACTGTTTCCAGTCTTTCTGCTGGTATGAATAATACAGCTGTGACAGCCTCTATATCATTACATTTCCTTGAAGAATTCATTTTGGACGACTATCTAATATTTTATATTGTCAACCAAACTGTGTGTACAAGGATACTAATCGCATCATTACTTATAATAGCAAAAATGGAATGTAATTAAGCCACACAGAAAAATGCTCCTGAGATGATATTAAGTGAAAGCAGCAGAGTACAAAACTGCATAATCAGCATGCTCCTGGTTATAGGGCATGGGGGGTGGGGGGGAGGAGAACTTACAGATGCGTTAAAAAAACAGGAACTACCCCCCAGCTTTACCAATGGTGGGTGGCAATCTTATGCAGAAATTATTTTTTCATGTGTCTATGTTTTCCAGATTCTTCACAATGAGCACGTATTAGTTTTAAAGCTTAAAAAAAAAAGTAAAATGAAAATGATTAAGTTCAGTCTGTGAGTTTAGCTCATTGATCCAGCCTAGGGTTCAGCAAACTTTTTATAAAAAGGGCCAGAGGGCAAATACCTGGATAGTAAATATTGGCTTTGTAGGCCGTATGGTCTCTGTTGCAGTTACTTAACTCTGTCATTGTAGTATGAAAGCAGCCACTGACAATACATAAACAAATGCATGTGACTGTGTTCCAATAAAACTTTATTTACAACAACAAGAGGTGGGCCAGACTTGGCCCATGGGCCCTAGTTTGCTCTAGCCTACCCAAACTGCTGTTTTCCTTTCAGATACACTGAACAGAGGTGTACTGGGGCAGGCTGGCTGAGCCCAGAATGGGATGCAAGCTTCAGGCTGAGGTGACACTGAGATGCTTTCTCAATCCCTTCAGTCCTGTCCTCCCCAAGAGCCCTTTAGCCTCTGTGCCTAGAAGGCCCCGTGGCACCAGGCAGCCTGTTCACATCTGGGCTCTGCCATTTACTAGCTGTGTGAACTTAAGTAGGTCGATGAACCTCTGTGCCTCAGTTTTCTCGACTGTAAAATGGGCATAATCGCAGTACATACTTCATAGACGTTTTTGTGAAGATTCAATCAGTTGAACTAGGTCGATTGAGGGGAAGCCGGGATGGCTCAGTGGGTTGAATGCTAGCTTCACAGCCCTGAGGTCGCAGGGACCCATATGCTGAACGGTAGTGTGCTTCCCATGTGTGTGTGTGGGTGGGAGGGGAGGCCCACAGTTCGGTTCCTGCCAGGTGAGCTTCAATGTAGGAGGTCCAGGTTTGGCCCCTGACTCTCAGGGGCCTGCATCCCCTGCGGGAGGCTCCTCCAGCCCAGTTCCTGCCCTGTGCAGCCCCGCACCCTTCTGTGGAGTGAAACTATGTGGAAAAACCGATGATGTGCAACTATGGAGACTGCTCTGGGCCCTCCCCCTTCTCTCTGTGTGTCTCTCTGTCTCTGTCAAAAACAATATAATAAATATAATAAATATAATAAAAATAATAAATCTTTAGAAAAAAAAAGAAATAGGTCGATTGATTAGAACAGCACCAGTAACATAGCAAATACTTTATAACATTAGCTATTATTATTATCATCATCATTATTTCTACTGAATAGAACCATTTGCTTCTTTTGGATATCACGTTTACCTTTGTCCCAAATATTCAGACCGGTATGGAAGGTTCACAGCACTTAATTGGTCCATGATCATGGGCAAGTGACACACTTCTCTGACCCATGGTTTTCTTAGCAATAAAATGGGACTATTAATGTTCTTTTCAGAGAGTGAGCAGTGCTGGCTCACCCGAGCTGGGTGGGGTGAGGGGTCCCTGTGGGTGTTGCGTCAGCTCCTTTAACCTCTCCATCATTCTGTTAGGATGGTCCTCTCTGCACCTGACCACAGACGGGTAGTGGTGACCAAGGTGTGGGGCCTGACTCCCAGGGCCCCGCATCTCATGAGGGGGCAGCTAATTGCATTGTGGTGCAGTAGTACCAGAGCAGATGGAAGCGTGCCTCCTGCCTCCTCAGCCCCTCCGGGCATTATCTGTGGGCAGGTGCTGTGATCATCGTCCTCACTTTCTGGCGAGGAAACTGAGGATCAGACAGGTGAAGCGCTAGACCACAGCCCCCAGAGCTAGCGAGCCATGGTGCTAGCAATGGACTCTCACTGCGTGACACCAGCCTGATTTCTTTTTTTACACTTTATTTCTTTATAATTAATTAATTTTGACAGTCAATGTTGTTTTATATTAATTTCAGGTGTACAGCACGGTGGTTACACATTTATATAATTTAAGAAGTGATCCCCCTGACTAGTCTGGAACCCACCTGGCACTCTATATAGTTATTACCATATCATTGACTATGTTTCCTATGCTTTACTTTATGTCCCCATGACTATTTTGTAACTGCCAACTGTGCTCCTTAATCCTGTCACCTTTTCACCCTGCCTCCAGCCCCTTCCCATCAATCACCCCAACAAATCCAGCACCCATCTGACACCATACATCGTAATTACAGTATTATTGACTGCATTTCTTATGCTGTACCCTACAACTCCATGACTACTGTGTAACAACCAGTATTTTTTAAAGATTTATTTTTATTGTTTTTGACAGAGAGAGATACAGAGACAGAGACAGAGAGAAGGGAGAGGGCCCAGAACAGTCTCCATAGTTGCACATCATTGGTTTTTCCACATAGTTCCATTCCACAGGTGGGTGCGGGGCTGCACAGGGCAGGAACTGGGCCGGGGTCTCACCCCGGTGAGAACCGAACTGGGGGTATTCCCCAGTTCAGCGTATGGGTCTGCATGGGCCGGGGCTGGGATTCGATCCTCAATCCCCGGGGCTGCAAGGTGAGCGCTTAACCCACTGAGCCATCCCGGCTTCCCCAACAACCAGTTTGTACTTCTTAATTCCTTACCCTTCTTCACTCACCCCCAAGTCCCCTCCCATCTGGCACGCATCCAAATGTTCTCGGTATTTATGAGTTTGTTTCTGTTTTGTGTGTTTGTTATGATCTTTAGATTCCACATGCAAAATCACATTGCATCTGTCTTTCTCTGTCTGACGTACTTCATTTAGCACAATACCCTCCAGGTCTGTCCACACTGCTGCGGGTGGCAAGAACCCGTTCCCTTCCATGGTTAAACAGAATCCCATTGTATGTATGCACCACCTATTCTTTATCCACTCACCCACTGGTGGACACCCAGGCTGCCTCACATCGTGGCCACTGTAAACAGGGCTGCAGTGGATGCACATGGCCCCTCAAAGCAGTGTGTTGGGTTTCTTCAGAAAACGCCCAGAAGTAGGATTGCTGCGTCTTTCTTTGTCTTGTTATAGCAGAGGATTGAATTGGCGATTTAGAAGGTAAGGTAGCAGAAAATACCCAAACAGAAGAACAATCAATCAATCAATAAAAATAACAAAGGGAATCCAAAACAATGAGGCTAGTTCAAGGGGCCTCTGGGACAACATCAAGCAGACCAACATTTGCATCCTAGGGGGTCCAGAAGAAGAGAGAAAAGCATTTGTTTTAAAGTCTGTTTTGTCTGGTATAAGGACTGCCACCTCAGCTTTGTCTGCCCCTCCCTGCCCCTTTTCCTGTTCCTTTATTGTCAGTCTGTGTGTGTCTTTCTCTATGAAGTGAATCTTGTGGGCACCATATGTAAGGGCCTTGTTTTCTTATTCATTCAGCCACCCATCTTTGGATTGAAGAATTTAATTTATTTACAATTAATTGTTGAAAGATATATGTAGTTAGTGCCACTTTATCATTCATAATTTTGATATATATTTTTTTCTTTTTGTCTTAAAGAAGTCCCTCTAAGATTCCTTGTAAATACTGATTTGGTGGGTGGTGAACTCCTTTAGCTTTTTCTTGTTCGGGCAGCTCTTTATCTGTGCTTTGATTCTAAATGATAGCTTTGCTGAGTAGAGTAGTCTTGGTTGTAGTTCCTTGCTTTTCATCATTTTGACTATTTCCTGCCAAACCCTCTGGCCTGTAAAGTTTCTGCTGAGAAATCAGCTGACAGTCTTATGGAAGCTCCCGTGTAGGGAACTAACTGCTTTTCTCTTGCTGATTTTAAGATTCTCTCTTTTGTCTTTTTTATTTTATTTTAAATTTATTGTTTGAGAGGAGAGAGAGAGAGAAAGACATAGAGAGAAGAGCCCAGAGCAGTCTCCATAGTTGTACATCATTAGTTGTGACATAGTTTCATTCCACACAGGTGGATGTGGGGCCACACCGGGTGGGAACTGAACTGAGGGCCTCCCACATGGAAGGCGAGAACCTTCGCCACCATCCCAGTGATTACCAGTTGTGCTTCAGTTCAGCATATGAGTTTGCACGGGCCAGGGCCGGGATTCGATCCCTGGACCTCACAGTTGCAAGGCAAGCGCTCAACCTGCTGCGCTATCCCGGCGTCCGTATTCTCTCGTTGCCTTTAACCTTTGGCCTTTTAATTCTGATGTGTGTTGGTGTCGCCTCTTTGGGTTCATCTTGTTGGGACTCTGCATTTCCTGGGCTTGTATATCTATTGCCTTCACCAAGTTAGGGAGGTTTTCAGTCATTATTTCTTCAAATAGGCTTTTGGTTCTGTGCTCTCTCTTTCCTCCTTCTGGTGCCCTATGATGCCAATGTTGACATGTTTGCTGTTGTGCCAGAAGTTCCTGAGACTATCCTCATTTTTTGGATTCTTTTTTCTTTTGCTGTTTTGGGTGTTTTCTGGTACCTTATCTTCTAAATCGCTGATTTGATTCTCTGCTTCCTCTAATCTACTGTTGATTCCCTCTAATGTATTTTCATGTTAGTTATTGTAGTCTTTATTTCTTTTTTTTTTTTTT